>CAUYRT010011651.1:0-18355 GCA_963574885.1 Lepilemur ruficaudatus
TTACATATCATGTCTTTACTCCATTTTAAGTGTACAATTAAATGGTTATTAGTAAATTTACCAAGTTGTACAGCTATTCACATAAATCAGATTTAGAGGATTTCCCACCTCTCATTGAGACCCCTAATACCCAACCCCAAAAACACTTAAAGCATGCCCCTCCCCTCCACAGTGCTCAGACCCCCATCGCTCAGACGTGGGTCTATCCCCGACCCCCTGAATCGCTAGTGAACATCACCACCATATTTTTTTAAAAAGATTTCTTTACTTCCATCTGTTAAATAGAATGTGAAGATCAAGTGTTTCGTGTTTAATTTAGTTCACAGGAATACTTGTACGTTACTGATTCAATTTAGTCACTTTTCCTCAATGACCATGAAGAGCCATGTTAAACTGAAGTGTTATTAAAGTAAAGTGCTCTGGTATTTAGAATACACCACAGGGGTGTGGGAGTGTTAATTGCCATCAAGTAAAGACATGGACTGTAACATCTAAATGCAATGTTCTTTTTTTGTAAAGTCAATGATAAAAATCTGAAGATATAATCCACAAAATTCGTTTAAAATTCAACTTATAGGCTAAGTAGGGGAATTTATTTTGATTGCACTTGCAGGGAGAATGTGAATTTCAAAGTGAGCATAATCTTCCAAGACAGTATTAATGAATTGTTCTCTTTTGCCCAATAAGATAGAAATGTTGTGCTAATCAGCTAAATAGCAAAAGAATAAGGAAACAAAAGCACTTGCAATCATTTTATTATAAGATCCAGTTTAATATGCATGGGATACTATTTTGCAATAAAAATTTATACTAAGGATGTTACTAATTGTAAACAAAAATAATTTGAATATATTTTATATATTTGAATATATGTTTCCCAAATGAGAAATGCTCCATACAATCTGGGCTATGTTGTATGTTCAAGGGTTCTTTGAGAAGCCATGCTAAATGTTATTATGTTGATTTTAGTCAAAGTTGTGAAGATACTATCGCTATTTATAACAGTATCAGAAAATAATATACTATGTTAAATGATTTTAGCAGTGATATAAAGTGTATTCCATGATTATGTTTAGCAAGTTCAAAAATATTTTATATTATCTTTGAAGATGATCATTTAGCATTAAGGGCAGTTATGGCTTTTCTGAGAATGTTTTATAACAAAAATATAGTCTTTCAGAGTTACGAATATTGACAACTTGCATATTTTAAACGTATAATCAGAGTAAAAAATAATCTTGAATTACTAAGGATAAAAAAGGATTTAGAAACGTGATAATATAGAATTGATGTGTGGATTTCCTGTAAAGGAAGAAAAAAAGGACACAGAGAATATTATTTTATTCAGAATAAAAGAATATTCTAAATGTTAAAATGTAAAATAGGACAGACTTAAGCATGTTTTTGTATTTGGAAAATAATATCAAGTAAAACTCTGTGATTGTCCTAACAACTGTAATTAGAATTAAATATTGAAAGAAAAACAATGAATAATCATTTGGGAATTCTTTCTAGGTAATACAGCTATTCATATCAATCAATTTGAGTATATCCTCCTCAAATAAACTAATTTTCTCAAAATGCAAAAATTAGGGCCAAATCACAATAGAGCATGGCAGAAATTCACAGAAACAAATAACATCTAAATGAATTTACATAATAGTAAGAACTTTATAAGTTCTATAATTGAAAAAAAATCAGACTTATATGTAAGGTTCTAAAACATTCAGATAGACATGAGATTAGGTTTCAGTTAGATTTATGCAAAGGCAGAAAATATGTGAACTATAATATGTCTCTTTTTATCTTTGTATTCTTAACTATGACACCTTGTCTTATTTGCAATTTCTTGGCATAAGCCAAATTATTTTTAGGAGGTTTTTTTTTGGTATGCTTCCAATACATGAAATCATGCATAACATATCTGTGTCTTTAATATTAAACAGAAAAATAAATAAATGAGTAAAAAAGAGGAATAAGTATCTGTCCCAGCTTCTATTAACAGTGACTTCAAAGAAAATTATGTTGGAAAATGTCCTATGAAAGTGTTCCCACACTTACGACTTGACAACTTGGCAATAAAGTTCCACTGGCAAAAGAATGTAGAAAATAATGTGAACCCCTAGGGAAAATGGTAGGATTCAAAACAAAGAAATAAAAACATTCTAATAAACAGTTTATATACAGGGAGGTGGAGCAAGATGGCCAAATAGAACCCTCTAGTGATCATCCCTCCACAGGAACATCAAATTGAACAACTATCCATATAAAAAATCACCTTCAGAAGAACAAAAAAATCAGGTGAGTGATCTTGGTACCGTACCTGGTTTTAACAAAATATCAAGGAAAGAGTCATTGAAGAGGATAGGAAAGACAGTTTTGCGTTGCCTACACCACCCCTCTCCCATTCCCCATCAGCACTGTGTGGAGAGAGAATCTGTGTGCTCCAGAGGGAGCAGAAAGTGACTGTGGGACTTTGTGTTGGAACTCAGTGCTGTGCTGTCACAGTAGAACACAACAGAGGGCAAAATTCGGCCGGTTCCCTGGGGAGGAAACATTTAAAGCAGCCCTTGTACACAGGGCAATTTTCCACCCCAGCAGAAGGAAACTGAGTGCTGGCTGGCTTCACCACTGGCTGACTAAAGTGGCCTGGGTCCAATAATAACTTTGAGTGGCAGTTAGGCAGTTAGGCTACAGGGCAAGCCCTGGTGCTGCACTGGTCTCAGAGGCAGTAGACTTGGGGTACACACAACCCAGTATGACATCAGCTATGAAGACCAAGGGAGTGACTGCACCACCCCTCCCCGAACTCCAGTCAGTGCAGTTCACAGAGAAGCTCCTTTCACTTGGGGAAAAGAGAAGAGAGAGTGCAAAGGACTTTGTCTCGTAACTTGGATACCAGCTTCACCATTGTAAAATAAAGCACCAAAAAGGCTCTGAAGGCCTTGAATTCAGGCCTTTGCTCCTGGATGGTTATTTGTAGACCCACCCTGGGCCAGAGGGGAACCTGCTGCCCTGAAGAGAAGGACCCAGTCCCAGCATGGTTTACTGCCTTCTGACTAACGTGCCCTTGGGCCTTGAGGTAGCTAGGGAGTAGTCACCAGGTGAGACTCAGTACTGTACTGCTTTCAGGTGTGACCCAGCACAGTGCCAGCTCTGGTGGACATGAGGATGCACACCTCACCCATTTCCTAATTCCAGGCAGCCCAGTGTGAGGAGAGATTCCTTCTGATTGGGGGAAAGAGAAGGAAGAGAGTGAGAGACTTTGGCTGGTAATGCAAGGAATTCTTGCTTATTTTACCCAAGCCTACCAAGGCAGTGCCTTGAGGAGTTGGTAAGAGTTGCAGTGTTCCTGGGCTTAGGGTGCCCCCTAGTTATAACATGGCTGCAGTGACCAAAGGCTTAGATCACAACACTCAAATCACCTTTGAATATGTGAAAAGCCTCCTCAAGAAAGGTGAGTACAAATAAGTCTAGACTAAAAAGATTGAAATAAATACCTAACTCTTCAATGCCCAGACATAAACAAATATTCACAAACATTGAGAACATCCGGGAAAACATGATCTCAGCAAACGAACTAAATAAGGCCCCCGTGACCAATCCTGCAGTGATGGAGATATGTGACCCTTCAGACAGAATTCAAAATGTCTGTCTTGAGGAAGCTCAATGAAATTCAATATAACACAGAAAAGAAATTCAGAATTCTATCATAGAAATTTGATGAAAAAAATAACAGTTTTTAAAAATCAAATATAAATTCTGGAGCTGAAAAATTCAGTTACCAAACTGCAAAATGCATCAGAGTCTCTGAACAACAGAATTCATCAAATGGAAGGATTAGTGAGCTTGAAAATGGGCTATATGAAAATCAACAGTCAGAAGAGAAAAGGAAAAAATGAAAAAGAATGAACCATGCCTACAAGATCTAGAAAATAGCCTCAAAATGGCAAATCTAAGTTATTGGCCTTAGAGAGGATATATGTTTATATATATATATATATAAGAGTGTGTATATATATATATATATATAGAGAGAGAGAGAGAGAGAGAGAGAGGGAGGGAGGGAGAGAGAGAGAGATATTGGGATAGAAAGTTCATTCAAAGAAATAATAGTGAACTTTCCAAACCGAGAGAAAGATATAAATATCCAGCTATAAGAAGGTCATAGAACACCAAGCAGATTCAACCCAAATAAGATTACCTCAAGTTATATAACAGTCAAAGTCTCAAAGGTCAAAGATAAATGAAGCATCCTAAAAGCAGCAAGAGAAAAGAAGCAAGTAATATATATAGGGACTCCAAAACATCTGGCAGCGGACTTCTCAGAGGAAACCTTACAGGCCAGGAGAGATGAGATGATATATTCAAAGTGCTGAAGGAAAAAAAAAAAATCCAACTTAGAGCATTATATCTAGCAAAATTATCTCTCAAAGAAGAAGGAGAGATAAAGACTTTCCCAGACAAACAAAAGCTAAAGAATTTCATCAACACTAGGTCTATCTTACAAGAAATTCTAAAAGGAGTTCTTCAATATGAAAGAAAAGGACATTAATGAATAACAAGAAATTATATGAAGGTATAAAATTCACAGGCAATAGTAATTACAGAATTCTCTCACACTGTAATTGTGATATGTAAACCACTAATATCTTTAGTAGGAAGACTATAATGCAAACCTATCAAAAATAATAACTACAACAATGTTTTTAAAGATACACAGTATAAAAAGATATGAATAGAGACAAGAAAATAAAAATGGTGGGGAGTGGAGGTTAAGTGTAGAGTTTTAACATTCCCTCTTCACTTTTTTGGTTTTTTTTCCTCGTAATAAGAACTAAGTTGTCATCAGTTTAGAAAAATTGGCTGTAAGAAGTCATTTGCAAGCCTCATGGTAACCGTAAAACAAAAACCTGTAACAGATATACAAGAAATAAAAAGTGAGAAATTAAAACATACTACCAGAGGAAATCATTTTTTATACAAAGCAAGACAAGAAGGAAGAAAAAAAGAAAAACAGGACTATAAAGACAACCAGAAAAAAAAAAAAAAGAGCAAAATGACAACAATAGTAAATTCTTAACTATGAATAACATTGAATGTAAATGGGCTAAATTCTCCAATCAAAAGACATCGAGTGGATGAATGGATGAAAGAAGAACCAACAAAACCTCCCAAATATATGCTGCCTAAAAGAATCTCACTTCACCTACAAAGACACCCATAGACTGAAAATAAAGGAATGGAAAAATACATTTCATGCAAATGGAAATTTAAAAAGAACAGAGGTAGCTGTAGTTATGTCCAATAAAATAAATTTCAAGACAAAACTATAAAAAGAGAAGATACTGTCTATTGAGCTTAGTACAGTTTCTATGGATGGGAAAGAAAATTATAATACTCAAATTACAGCTAAACTGAGAGGTAATCTGTGACAATTTTGCTGGTTCTGTTCATTGTTTCTACAATGCAAAGTTCCAGAATTGATAAAAAGAGACACAGTCCACTTTCAGAACTCGGCTCCAATAATCTATAGGTGGAAGGTTGCCAATATCTAAGGATCAGGGCTGGAATGCTAACTGTTTATAAAGCTTGGGTATAAGCAGATTACAAAATATTAGATATTACTCTTTGGGGAGATAGTAGACAAGAATGGCTTTCCACTTCTGAATCCAGGCAGTGGACTTGGAGTAAAACTAAAAAAAAAAGAAAAAAGTATTCTGAATGGGTTTCTTAGATGCCCTGTTCAGTCTTTGGAACACTGATCAAAAGAAATTAAAGGCATGGTTTACAAAAACTTGAGTAGGGAAGGAGAGACCTTCAAGTGCACACAACCCTGAGAAAACATTATTTTAGTTTGAAAAGTTTACATAAGACATTGGCACTTACGCTATGAGAGAAACTGGTTTAATTGGGTTAAGGTGAGGACTATTTATCTGATTGAGAAGATGTTATCATTCTCAAATAAGAAAGTCAGATGTTTGTCTAGTACCTCCTTTAACTTCTGAGAGGCATATGGACCCAGAGAGATAGGCTTCTAAAATACAGAGGACATTGTTTTGGACACGGTTTCCTTCGACCCATTCTACTGACTCTGTTGGAAATGACCAAGTTGAAGAGAAGCTGGTGCCTTCCCCTTGTGTTGAATTTGGAAAGGACTATTTCAGAAAATGAAAGAAAGAAAAGAGAGAGAGAGAGAAAGAAAGGAAAGGATAAAGGAAAGGAAAGGGAAGGAAGGAAGGAAGGAAGGAAAGAAGGGAGAGAAAGAAGGGAGAGAAAGAAAGGAGGAGAAAAGGTATTTTTAAGGGAGTGATATAAGGTTTACTTTTAGGACCTACCCCTCTCTTCTCCCTTGCCCCACCAGAGCCTCAGTATTGCTCAGCTAGTATCTCAGGGGAAGCTGCTGATCCCCGCAACCTACCCCAGATGGAGTCTGGTCCAAAGGGAAGCCAATTCCTCTTTTTGATGTTTGGTTCATAAATGGGCATGTGACCTATATGTAATCAATAATTCACGAGGGTAGAATGCCATGGGTCTTCTGGAAAAGATTTTGCGGCATGAAGAGAAGGTGTCTATCTTTTCCAGGATGCATTTATATCTAGATATGATGTGTGGAATTGCTCCACACACAGAGTATAAAATAAAATTGAGAATGATAATGCAAGGGGATGAAAGAATCTGTGTCTTTGATGGCCTCATGAAGTCACTTAATCAACAAAATCTGAAACTTGCCTCCCTTGTGACTTCCTGTTATATAAGAGTGTAGTTATTGTTAAGCCACTTTGAGTCAGGTCCTCTGTTACTTAGGGTATAACCATCCTATTTGATACATGAGGGGAGCTTACATTACTGGTTGATAAACTTGAAGAAAGCATGGTGCTTTAGAAATGTTTTTTAAAAAGCCAATTGGAATATCTTATTCTTCTTTGCTCGTGGGGCTGGAGCCATCTTCTCATGTGAGGGAAACATAGCTGCAGCAAATTTTATTATTTTTGCTGAAACCCTGGATACTACGTAAGACCACAAAACATGAGATTGAGTTAAGAAAGAAACTCTATTCTCAAGAGAGTAGATAATATTCTTGTAGGAAGAGGAAACTGCTTTGAATCTCACAAATCAATTGGAATGAAGTTTGCCTGTGGGAAAGAAGCAAAGAACTTGAACTTGAGGGCAGATGAACAAGGTTAAGAGTGACGGAAACCTTGCACTTGAAATTCCCAGGGGATGCAAGCTTGCTTTGAGGATCGTCTTCTTAAGAATATTCAGTGAGAAGTTCAAGTATCTTAGAAATTTAACCTTTGTTCTTGTAGCATTGCAAAATCATTCCAAGTTGATTAAATGTTTAAAAAGATTCTCACAGTGTGACTATGTAATCTGTTGTGTTATTTTGTGGAGGTTGAAGGGGCAAGATGGCAAGGAGAAAGGGCACCTCCTATACCTTAAACTCTCCCAGAGTCCTACAGAAACTAGACTTTGTCCCACAAGAAGAACTAAGGCTCAGATGGCCAGGTTAATTAGTGATATCAAAAGAGACTTAAAATCTTAGATAAACTTCTAAGAGGGACATATGTAAGAAAAAAAAATAAAAGGACTTAGCAATTTTTTGTCTATATAACAATCAAAAAGTAATTCAGAGCAGACTAATACTTGGCAGGATATTTAGAAACATGACGAAGTGCTAATCCCAGTGTTCACTTAAGTATTAATTTTAGTTTTGAACTTGGAGAGAAATAAATACAAGAAGCAACAATATGTGCAATTCAGTATACATTCTTTTGCTACATTTTCTCCCACTCTCTGACCTTGGAGTTAAACTGTAAAACTCAGTACTTCTTTCAAGTAGATATTATTCTTCTTAAAGGAACTATATTATCTTGGATAGTGGTACCTAATGTGTATACTGAGTCAGTTTGTTTTGTGAAATTGGGGGATATTAGGTAATAAGAACACATGTGTCAGGAGCAAGATCAAGAGCATAAAAGAAAAATGCTACATCACAAAGACCTGAAATAGACCCTCAGAAGACTGGAATTCTCTTGTCTCTTAAAAGTGATGCATGACTCTGGTAGTGGCAAATAGTGAAAGTGAAATAACAGCACCTAAAAAAAAAACAAAGGATGATTTTGTAATGTAAAAAGTCTGCAGGTAAAAATGGAAATCTGGGTTCAAAGGAGACAGAAATGAGTTGGTGATGGATGAAATTAAATTAAACAATCTTAACGTAGTTTCAGTAAGTGTTCTCGTTTCGTACCGTGTTTGAAGTAAGCTGTAAGAAGCTGTCTTTCTAGTGTTAAGCAAGTCAAAAATTGTTTTCTGTTTTTTGACTTGAAAGAAAGTTGAAGAAGAGTATGTATCAAAAGCATGTTGGTTACTGTCAGCAATTTAGGCAAGGAAGTAGATACCCAATGTGTCTTGACAAACTGTTCATAAATGAGGAAACCTAGGCTCAGAAAATCTAACAGATTTGCAGTTATCTAGTGATAGAGTAGCCAAAACTAAACATGGGGCTTACAACTCCTAGATAATGTACCTCTGTTACTTTTTCCAATGACAGCTCATCTTTGAACTGACCAAATCTAAAAACTGACTTCCCCTCAAGTGTGAATATCTTGCCTTTAAAATCATTTTAATCAAGATTTCACACAGGAAAGTAGTAAGAGAGGTGCTAGACTAGCATGGGTTTAAATTGCAACATACACAGCACAGGCATCAAAATAATAATTTGTGGCACAGTAAATTGGAATAGAGACTCCACTTTACTCAAGACCTTTCAATTTGTGAACATCATTCCCATTTATTAATGTAAAAGACCAGCAACTGGTTGAACATGTATCTTCGATGTTTTTCCAAGGATACTCCATGGAGCAGCAATATATAACAAATAATTATCTTTGGAGGATATCAAACAGGGACAATATTAATTTCCTTGGACCACTGTAACAAATTACCATAAACTGGGTGGCTTAAAACAACAAAATTTATTCTATTACAGTTCTGGAGGCTGTAAGTCTACAATCAAGGTGTTAACAAGATTGGTTCCTTTTATGGGTTCAGAGGGAGAATCTGTTCCATGTCTTTCTCCCAGCTTCTGGTGGTTGCCCCAGATCCTTTATTTCACAGATACATCACTCCAATCTCTGCCTCTGTCTTCACATGGCATTATCCTGTCTATGTGTTTGTGTCTCTTCTCTTCTTATAAGGACACCCACCGTATTGGATGATCAGCCACACTAGTCAAGAATGACTTCTTCTTAACTTGATTACATATACAAAGACCCTGTTTTCAAATAAGGTCACATTCCCAAATATAGGAGGTTAGAACTTCAACATATCTTTTGGGGGAACACAATTCACCTCATAACAAATGCTGGTGTATTACTTTGGTCCCTGTGAGAGCTTTCAGTATTAAATATTTCTTTTTTATATGATTGAGGATTTGACACAGTATCTGTGAAAAGTAGGTATTAATGTCTTATTAGCCACTTACATTCATCCACCTGAATACTGATCATTAATAACTCTATTGATTGTTTAAAATCAACTAAAATCGTGTTGGGTGTAATATCATGAACTGGAAAAGTGAGAGAAAGGAGATACTCAAAGGAAGTTGAAGCATCTATGACAACTCTCAAGTTCATGATTTTGGTATCATGGCTTGCTCAAAACCTTAAAAGCTCATCTTGCCTTCTCTGCAGGGCATTTTGCAAAAGGATGCTTGTTTACCTCATACTTTTTAACTGAGACTAGGTCCAAGCAGCTTTGTGATAGAATATATAAGCAATACATTACACTGAAAGCTAAACTTTCTTTATCTTATTTCAAGTATTAACTTGAGGAATTATTAAAAAAAGAAAAAATCTATCAAATGGAAAGCTGCCAAATATAGTTGGAAAAGAAATCATAATATTTTTGTGTTAGTATATTTAACTTACGTAGAAAAACATATTTTTAAAATAAAGAGGATCTATGTTTCAGAGGTATTATAAAATAAACACTGATAAGTCCTCAAATCTGAGTTTTAAAGTTCAGCTTTAAAATGTTTATTTCAGGAACTATTTTCAAAGTCATAGTAAAGAGACTGTTCCATTCACAGGAGTCACACTGTAAGAGGACTTCAGAATATAAGGTGATATTTAAGTAGAGAAAATTAGCATCCCTGAGATATTCTAAATCTGACATCTAGAAACCTGCATTCAAATAGAGGATTAAAGTGGCCCTGTGGAGCTTATCTCCTGCAAACTGGATGGGCATACTTGATAAATAAAGTGTATTTTGAGGCAAGGTAATTTTTTGTCCTTTCAGCTTGTCAGAGATTAATGAGTACATGCATTTGGTTGAAATCTTTTATTCTAACTTGTTTTATTGTAAGTTCTTGACTAGACTTGCTTATCTTTTTATGTTAATGAATCCAGATTTCTTACTTTACTATATGAAAATATGGTACCTCAAGAAAAATGTTTTTATTAATTAATTTATAATTATGACAATGAAAATATATATACAGCTGCATATGTATAAATGAAGTTATTAATTTACATTGCTTGAATCATCCATTTATATTTGAAATAATATAAATATACATGTATTCTGTTGTTAATATATCAGATATTGTATGGTAGAAAAATTTTGTGCAGGCTGATTTTTATAACCACAGGTTTAAGTCTGCTATACAATATTTATTTGGAAATATTGATTGGGATATTTTCTTCTTAATAACGAGGCTTCTCTGTTTTAAGCGCTCCCCCAAGCACACCCTTTTTAAAAGCTTTCTAGTCCCTACTGGTTTTCATAATTTATCATTTTTAAAGTCATCGTATTATACTTTTCCATCTGTATATTTTTCTACTACTACTCATTTTAAAATCATTTTGATATTTTCTTATTTATTCATTCCTTCTATATTTCCACATTTGAATTCTGTTATTTTTTTCTGTTTATTTTATAATATCAAATCTAGGTTTTCTTATTTGTTTTATTAATCCTGGATCTCAGTGTCTGTATAGTAATGCCAAGCAAATTTCCAAGAGGATTTAGGTAGAGATTTATGTTTGCAGAAAAACGGCTTCGTTGTTTTTTCCACTTGAAATTATTCTACTGCTTTATTGATTTAATTTATTTACATCTGACCATTTAGCGTACGTCATTTTTAGTTCTATATGTAGGATGCTTTGCTTTCTTTCAAAGCTTTCTTTCATTTATTTAAACTAACAATGATGAATTATTACACAATTCTATATTGTACTATATAAATGCAGATAATACTAGCATTTTCATAGGTAGCCACTTATATATTAAATATTTTGGAATGCTTAAGTAGAAAAGAACTCTTTTGCAAATTTTCTAATAAACACCCTATCAAGAAGTCATCTAGAAGAAAAAAATACTCTGGAAAGCATACTTAATATTTCTGTGAAATATAGTTGTACTTCACATTTTAAACTAGAAAATATTTCCTACAGTGATTTTAGATAAAGATAAATAAGATGATAGTTTTTTTTCTTCCTGGAGGATGGAACTCTTTCACTATACAAGTACAAATGTTTAATTAAAAAGTTTGTGTGCTTGTGCAGGGATTTTTTTCCCCCTGACACTATATTTGTATGTGTGTATATACAGTCATATACCACTGTTGGATTGGTTTTGCCTCACCTTTGGATAGCTAAGTGTAAATCCAGCAGCCGTAAGTTTAATTCATCAATGTTATGTGAGAGAATGTAAAGTGGAAGCCACAAGTGAGACTTGGCAACGAATAAGCACATGGGAGAAACCAATACTATTTTGAAGGCAGTGAGTAACTCCTGGGCTTCAGGAAAGACTTCCAGATTATCCTTTGGTGATGTTAGTGCAGGACTTCAGTCTTATCTGACAATGTCTGGTGACCTGAAAGGGAAGATTTGCCAGAGCTAATTTAGACTCAAGAGCTTCCTAGAGAAAATTCTTCCTAAGGAATTCACACATAGTCAATAATAAAGTTTTATTCCCTGGCAAGAAGGATTGGGTAATGTGGAATGTAGCATTCTAAATATCTCACTTGTACATTTCTTTCCATCCAGCATTCTGTAATTTTTTCCATCTGGCATATCTGGGACTTATGGTGAAATAAAGAAAAGGTTTATGTGAAACTGCAGTAGCTTTGTTCTCAAAAGTTTTGTGTGTTGGCAATATTGCAGCAAATTACAACACAAAATAATAGAAAAATATTTGCATATCATACCTTTAACACATTTTCTATATTCAGTGGTTCATTGGCTGCATCACTTTGCTACATAAAGTCTCCAACACACGAGAGTGATCGCCAGTGAAAGCGCCATTACTTAGTTAAAAGGGAATACAAAACAAAACAAATAAGAGAAGCTCCAACAGTACTAGCAGAAGCTTGCCTAACGGGAGCAGGAATATCACAGATGTGTTATCTGTAATACATTATAGTGCCCAGTAGAAAGTCTGTTAATAAAACGAAGAGGAAAATTTGTACATGGTTCACGGTAAGTGAACCAAAAGGTTCTCATGAATGGTCTCACGTAAGACAACTTCAAGCAACATAGCGGGGACTTTTATGGAAACTAGTATACACTGTAGGTAGGAACAAGAGTCAGAAAACAGTGGGAGAGATAGATACATGATAGGTGATTGATAGATGACAGATTGATGGTAGATGGATAGTCAGATAAATACTTAATAGAAAAAAGATAAACTTACCTTGGATATTTTGGCAAGGCTATTGATAAGGCAAATGGAAGAAATCTATATTATCCAGTCTGTATTCTACAATGACAAGAAATTTTAACTATCAGCCTTTTTGTGAGCTATGCAGTTTTGTGATACCTATGGAATATATGGCTGGCACTGATATTTTTGATGTGCATTTATATGACATATGTAAAGAAATGAATTTTTAACATGTACAGGGATTTAGCAAACTATCTTCTGTATCCATTTCCACTTTGTAAAAGTAATGTAAGGATCACAAGCTTCACAGAGCCCCAAGAGCCTTTGAAGTTTGAGAAACTAAAAAAGGGTGGGGAAATATTAACCCCTGGGCAAGGCAGGTTCTGGTCTGCAGGTACCATACCATGCTTCTCCCAGAAGACGCCATCACATAATCGGTATGCATGTGAGTGACTGAGGGGGTGGGTTAGGGAAGGGGCTTGTGAGGAAGAGGCAGATATCCAGCCTGTGAGTTGCCAAAGAATTTCAATTTGGCATAATCTTAAAATAGTTTTGCTCAAGATTTGGGGTTAAGAAAAAGAATGACAACTAACAGCCTATATAAACTGAAGAAGTTTTCCCACGTCACTTAGCTAGAAAGTATGAGATCATAGATTTGAAACTATGGTTTTCTTCTATTTATGTATATTATTAATAGATATTGACTTTACATGTTAATGCTTCAATCTCAAGTACAAATTTGATAAAAAATTTTTAAAAAATCTTTTTGATTAAAGTTCTTAAACCAGTATCTTGTCTCTAGACAAAACCAAATTCTGTAGAGCAGTTTACATAGTAGACCTTTCTGTGCTAACATTCTCCTGGTACTTGAAAATATCCAGTTGCCTGATTGTGTTATTGATCACCTTCAGGTGTTTGAACATGTGTCATTTGACTGGAACGACTTTCCCATCATTGACTTCCTTGGAAAGTCTCAAAATACGTGCTTATTTGAGATCTTCGGTCCTAGTTAAGTGCTTCTTCTTATGTGCTCCTGAGGCACCTTCCTTATTCTATCTTTATCACAACTTGCACTATTTTAGGTAGAGGTTTGGCAATTTTTTCTTTCTTTTCAAAGAAATGATTATCAAAAAATATTACATGATGCATTGTGAGAGTAGTATTACAATATAAAGTCAACATAAACTCCAATTGGTAGACCCAAGCTTAAAGATTAATTTGTATTTGCACAAAAATTGGTGAAGGATATTTTTGTTATTGTGATTGACCAACTGATTTGGATAAGAAGTCATCTATTGTACCTAGTAAATGTTTATTTAATAAAACAGAATTGATTAAACTGCTTGGAAATCAATGCTTTGAAAGGAAAATGGTTAGATATTTAAAACATATTCACTCTAATACATTGGAAATTATGATCTGTGTCTTAGTCAGTATGGCCTGCTATAACAAAGTGCCATAGACTAGGTGGCTTATAAATAATAGAAATTTAATTCTTACAGTTCTGGAGGCTGGAAGTTCAAGATCAGGATGCCAGAATAATTGGGTTCTGATGAAAGCCCTCTTCCAAGTTGCAGACTGCCAACATCTTCTTTTATCCTCATATGACAGAAAGCAGAAAGAAGGATCCCATTGTCCTTCTTTTTAAAAAAATGGTATTAGTCCCACTTATGAGGGCTCCACTATCATGAACTAATTCTCTCTCAAATGCTCTACTTCCAAAAGCCATCACACTGGGGATTAGGCTTCAATATGAATATTTGGGGGAAGACACAAACATTCAAATATTCAGTCCAGAGCAGCCAGAATATATGATTTCTTGACAATGAGATTAAAATTATGAAAATAAATGTCTTGAGACAGTCTACATACAGTAGGGTTAATTTCCTTAGCGCCGAATCATTTTTAGTAGTCTTTATTTACCTTTGTTCTGATAAAATGCTAGTAAAACAATGTTATTGTTGCTAATAGAATGCCTCAGATACCTTGAAATTGGGAAAGAGATCTGGCTTACTAACGTGATTACAGTATTCCACTGTGGTTTTAACTATGGCAAATAAATTAATATCTGTCTAAGGTATAACTTTCCATAAATTTGTTTCAAATTCATGTGGAATATAAATCATATCAAGACAGATCATTTATAAGTAAACTGATAATTTTGAATGTTTTGTAATCAAATTCTGGGATCTCTCATTGAGGAAAAAATCTTCTAAAGCCTAGAATGAAGTGCCGAATGCTGTTTTTCCTTTGAGCTGATAATTCACAAAAATACTAATCACATATTAAACATCAAGGGGTGAATATAATTGCATACCGTATAGCACATATGAAGTTAAGGAATATATTATTGCATATGACTTTGATATGCTCATTCTTCAATATTGACAAAACTTCTTGTGCTGGAGAATAGGCATGATTATATTTTAACATCAAGGTTCACTTTATCAAAGTGCATTTTATAGATAGTGGTGAATTAGCCACATGAAATAAAACTGAAAAGAGAAGAATCTCTTTCAAGGGCAAAACTGTGTTAGATATTTTATATTCTTATTATGGTTGACGTTGGCAATTCGCCCATGAATTTAAACTTTGGTTTGAAATCTGGTATCAGAGAATAATTCTAGGGCATATTAGAAAGTCTAATTCTTTGTATGTATTCAGTGATTCTTCTCATTCTATTCAAAATTTCATAGTCGAATGTTAACAATGATAATATTTTAAAAAGTTTGCTACTATATGATTGTCTTATGTCTCATATATTTGGCATCAAATTGGACAACAAAGAACAGATTTTATATGTATGCATATGTTATAACATATAATTGTAAAGATTTTACCTGTGTGCATGTCTGTGTGTAATATTTTAAACTGCAAAGAAATTACATTCATTTAATGTTAGATGTTAAACTTGGCTTGAAGGTGATGTTTTGTCTTTTTCATTTTCCTTTTACATACAGCATGTTTCATTCACTAAAAAAATGTTGTATGTACTGAACTAACGTTTTTGTATTTTATTATTTCATGAAAATTTGACACTTTGAAACTGACTTGGAGAAATAACTTATTAAAAAGAAGCTTCAGAACATGGAATTTATTTTTTATTTTAAAATCAGAAGACATTTTTATTCTTTAAAGTAAATGCACTGAAAACTTTTATTTTTACTTTTTAGGTTTAGAATCTCAGAATAAAATGTATATCTTCTGAGGTTTGTTTTGTTTTATTTTATGTTTTCTGGGTTTTTTGTTTTTTGTTTTTTTTTTTTTTTTTGAGGCAGGGTCTTGATGTCCCTAAGCTCAAATGCAGTGATGTCCCATAGCTCACTGTTACTTCAAACTGCTGGGCTCATGCCATCCTCCTGCTGCAGCTTCCCAAGTAGGAGGGACTATGGGTGCACATCACCATGCTCGGCTAATTTTTGTATTTTTTGTAGAGACAGGGTTTTGTTATCTTGCTGGTCTCAAACTCCAGGCTTCAAGTGATCTTCCTGCTTCGACCTCCCAAAGTGCTAAGTTCGCAGGTGTGAGCCACCGTGCTTGGACGCTTTAATTCTTCACTTAACACTTCCCTCACTACAGACCCTAAGGTAAACCAGAATTTCTAGAAGCAATAAACCTCTGGGTTTAGCATAGAAAAAAAAATTATTTTGGCCTAATGTAGAAGTAAAGTGGAAAAACCTTTTAAGTTTAATTTTCTTAGATTGTTTAATTTTAGGTTAGACATCTAATTTTTATTGGCATCAGGAATAATTAATTATGAATTTTAACCTAATACATTTGTTTTCTAGAAACAGTACATTTATAAATGATATGAACAATATGATTGTTTTTGAATTTTTGACAAGTAATGCCAATAATTATAGTTACTTATGTAATTATTAAGTGCCATATACTTGTCTCAGCCATTTATATGTATTAACACACTTAATTTTCACTACAACACTATGACGTAGGTAAACACAGTTATTCCCACTTTAGAGGTAATGAAATTGGCACATGAAGTAATAATATCTTGTCCAATAGCATACAGCTAATGTATGAAAGAATCAGTATATAAATGGAAGCAGTCCAATTCCGGAGTTGACTATGGCTACTTTGAAAGTCAACAAGCAGAAATTTCAATACAGAAAAACACAAAAACGAACTTCTTAAAGACATGCTACCTTTAACTTCTCCATGTTTTCTACAATGAGTTATTGTAAAATATTGTTAAAGGCAATTTTCTCTGTGTTCACAAGGAGCACATGTGAAGGATTTCAAATTTTATTTCAGTAAAGTCCATGCATCCTCAAATGTTTTTGAAGTGGATAAGTAATAAATCATAAATTATATATAATGTTTGTTTCTTTTATCTCATTTCCATCTAAGAATTCTTGCCTTCTCTTAAGCTTTTCCATCACAGACTCAAGTCTTGAGTCTTTAGATCATCTGTAGCTCACTGAACAAAAGTTTGTATGAGTGGCACTTAGAGTTGAACAAAGTACTGCTAGATAAAGTAGAAAATACAAGCTTAAGATAAGATTGCAGCAGAAATTTGAAGTGTTTTGTGGAAGGAAGGGGGAAAAAGGGAAAGGGTAGCATAGTGAAAAACAAACAATACAAAATAAACAGCAAAAATAATAAAAGACATTTGTATTTTTTTCTTTATTGAAGTGTAATTTATATATGTCTTTACTCCATTTTAAGTGTACAATTAAATGGTTATTAGTAAATTTACCAAGTTGTACAGCTATTCACATAAATCAGTTTTAGAGGATTTCCTACCACCTATTGAGACCCCTAATACCCATCCCCAAATACTTTTCAAGCATGCCCCTCCCCTTCACAGTGCTCACCACATCTCTCAGATGTGGGTTTACCCCCCACCCCCCAAATCCCTAGTGAATACCACCACCATTTGAGCACCGTAGTGTTAATCAGTACCAATTTGATGGCGAGTACAAGTGGGGCCCATTCTTCAGGTCTTGTGTTACCTCACTTTGAATAATGGGTTTAAGCTTAATCCAGGATAATATAAGCAGTGCTAGCTCACTGTTGTTTCTTAAAATTGAGTAATATTCCATTGTAAACACACGCCAAATTTTAATAATCCACTCATGCATTGACAGGCACTTGGGTTGTTTCCACGACCTAGCAATAGTGAATTGTGCTGCCATAAACATTAGGGTGCAGATGTGTTTATAATAGAATGTCTTATGCTCTTTTGGGCAGATGCCTAATAATGCTATTGCTGGATCGAATGGTGATTCTATTTTTAGCTCTTTGAGGAATCTCCAGATTCTTTTCCACAAAGGTTGCACCAATTTGCAGTCCCACCAGCAGTGTAAGAGTGTTCCTGTCTCTCCATATCCTCGCCAACATTTGTTGTTTTGGGATTTTTTGATAGAGGCCAATCTCACTGGGGTTAGGTGGTATCTCATTGTGGTTTTGATTTGCATTTCTCTAAGAGATGTTGAACTTTTTTTTTATATGTTTGCTGGCCATTATTCTGTCTTCTTTGGAAAAGTTTCTGTTCATTTCTGTTGCCCATTATATTGATGGGGTTGTTTGATTTTTTCTTGTTAATTCTTTTGAGTTCTAGGTAATGTTTTGAACTAAGTGTTGTAAATAAATGACATAATTAGACTGCAACATTTTTCTCCAGGAAATATATGTGCTTATTTTTTCTTTTACTTTAAAACACCCT
>CAUYRT010011652.1:0-10962 GCA_963574885.1 Lepilemur ruficaudatus
TAATTGGCCAACTAAATATATATAGAAAAAAAATTAGCCGGGCATGGTGGCGCATGCCTGTAGTCCCAGCTACTCGGGAGGCTGAGGCAGAAGGATCGCTTGAGCCCAGGAGTTTGAGGTTGCTGTGAGCCAGGCTGACGCCAAGGCACTCTAGCCCAGGCAACACAGTGAGACTCTGTCTCAAAAAAAAAAAAAAAAAAAAAAAAGTGCTCAGAGATAGTAAAGCAATAGAATAATCTGTTTTAGAACCTAATTGCCGAAACCATTTTGTAATCCCAAATAAAACCAAATGTATAGTTCTTCATATGTTCTAATAAGTCAAATGTTGCAGCTTTCAGAAAATGTTATTCAGTACCAATTTGGGGTATTAGTTGTTATATCTTTTGTGGCTTGTAATCCAGGGTATGTCTGCTATTTCATAATTTGTAACAAAATTTATTTAAGAAATATTATCTCATTAAATTAGATAACATTTTTTTATTGCTGTTGTTGAGATAGGGGTCTTTTTCTGCCACTCAGTGTGGAATTCAGTGGCATGATCATTGCACACTGTGGCCTCAAACTCCTGAGTGCAAGCAATCCTCCCTCCTAAGCCTGAGGAGTAGCTGAGATTACAAGTATGAGGCACTGCATCCAGCAGATTGGATAACATATCTGTCCCCTGTTACTGAGCTAATCAATCACACCAGGGGCAGAAACAAATAGATGTCAAGACTAGCTTGGACTACTTATTCCTTCTGTACCTAACCAATCTCTGAACCACTAGATCTTCGTTAGAATGATGCTCAATCTCCATATTCAGCTCCAACAGACGTGGAAGACAAAACCCTACTTTTCTTTTTTTAAAGTTCCATGAATGAGATGCCAATTGGCATTTTCTCATTTCTGAGATACATACTGACAACATATTTGCACACGGCATCTCACATGGTACTCAGCTTTGTTCTCACTTCATGGATCACCTGACATGGATATTTTTGTAATGGAAATCATGATTTTAATATTGAGTGTCACCCATTTTGCTTTGACTCACACTGTTTCGTTGGAGCTGGTCGGCAAGTACTCAAATGACCTTCCACAAAATATGGCATGCATCACAAATTGGGGTGCCATCCTTGGGCAGGGATCATGCTAATCTTCTCTGTAGGGTCCCAATTTTGGTATGTGTGCTGCCCATGCAAGCACAAAGCCCTACTTTTCTACATGGATACTGATGAATCATAGATGAGCCTGAGCTCTGTTCACTCCAACTTATCTACCTTAGATTCAGAGAGTTCTGTTGAATGGCTTGCTTGGGAGGCAGAATTTGAAAATATTTTAAAAACTTGAAGTAGAGATACAAGTAGCTTGGGAGATTTTCATGATTTTGGAAACCAAAACACTTGAGCAGCTGACCACAAGTTGGTGCTCACTACTCTGGGGAAGGAGCATACGGGACCTTCCACTACCAAAGAAAAGGTGCTACCCAGGATAGAAGGGGCCTTGGGGTACATATCCAGAGCAAAGAATAAAGGAAACTGATCTCTTCTTGAAATATTCTTTGAACCTCCCTGATAGTTGAGGACAATCCCACATACTATTTTCTAGAGAAAAGCCAAACAAGGGCCTCAAAGGAGAACTTACCATGAAGGTCTGGGGTGGCCTAAGATGTGGGCTCCAAATAAGGCTTTGAGTGTAGCGGAGGAGGGTCAATTTGCTCACTATGTGTGTGGCTAACCCTAGGAAGCCCAGCTGCCAGAGCAGGGTGCTGGTGCTTTGGGAGCAATGGCTGAGCATATTAGAATATGTAAGTGAACTTGAAAAAGTTGTAACTTCGAAGTCTAAGTGTGGATTGCCATGAAGACGGGGGGATCTGAATCAGTCAGAGCATCTTGGTAACAAAGGTCACTCATATCAGACTGCGGGACCAGTTCCAATGGCAACAATGCAGCAACAGAATCAGCGGAAACAATGGAATGAATGATTAGAATGTCTTTACTCCCCCTCTTGCTGACTTGTAAAAGAAGATTGTCTTCCTTGGACTTAAGGAACCCCTTAGGTTCTTGAAAAATTCAAGGAGGAGGTAAACAGGAGATAGTCCTCAGGAGAGAGAACAAAGACTTCTGGCTAAACTTCACATGTAAGACCCAACTAACTCATTAGAAAAATCAAAATGTGACACTATTTTTATCCCATGCAGAGGGGTTCTACTTGGAATGAGATGGGCAATGTTGGGATCCCTAAGGACAATTGTCTTAAAAGTCCTGAGATAAAGAACCCTGCACCCCTTGCTACTCAGAAGTACTCCAGCCTTTTGCTTGATTTCTGGTGGATTGACTCACTGCCATTCCACAACTACATGAACCTTACTATGAAATCTCACCTGCTGTATAAGACACAATAGTCATAATTATTTTAAACATCAACATGGTATTAACTTGCCTTTTAATGTAAACACGATTTCAAACCACTACAAAGAGCATAATCTTTTGTAGTCCGTCCAACCATATCTTGGCAAGAGACATCAATGCATTCGTTGCTGAAGAAGAAGACTGGCTATATCTGGTGATTTCTTACGAAATGCAACCATGAGGGCTGTTCTAAAATAACAGACAGATGACTGTTAAGGTTCCATCCTGAGGAACTTTAATAAACTTATTTGAACAGCTCATTTCATATACTTTACCCATGTCACATCTCGCCTGTCAGTGTAGGTTTAACCATTTACATGCACTAACAGACATAAACATCTTGGGTGCTCCAGTGTTCATCTTTGTAAATTACTGCCAAGACTAAAAAGAACGGACAAAAAGGAAGCCCCTTGTCCCTCTGGGGTATTACATAGTAAAGGATGCTAATTTAAAGTCCTTCGATGGGCAAGAAACTATTGATGTCAATTATCTAAGGTAGGCAAAGATTTCAGTCAAGATTTCCCCATTACTTTCCTAGTCTGATATAATAGTTCGTGCTTCAGTCAGCTTGGGGTCACATAAGAAAGAGCTATCTGAAGGCTTAAAACAGCTATATTAATGACAATGGTAATAACATTAATAGTAGTCTTAGTAATTTCAGTAAATAATGCTTACAATATATGCTAGGCCCTGAATTCAATGCTCTCTATATATAATCTTACACACAACCGCCCTTGAAGCATATATTACTATCCTCCTTCTCATATCAGAAACCGTATTCAGTGATAAGTAGTGCTCTCAAGGTCACACGACTAGCAAGTGGGAAAACTACGAATCAAATCTAGTCGTGTGTGACTCTAAAGCCTCTTTTCTCTTTATCACGCACCCATGGCTTGTCTTCATTAATGGAAAAATTTATCCAATTTAAGCTATCTTTCTTTCCTCTATCCATACTAATTTTTAAAAAAATCAAAATACACTAGAAATGAAAAAGGAAAGAAACCAGTGAACCCACAGTACCTGGTAATAACAATTAAGAGTCACTTACGGATCCACCTAACATCAATATTCTTCAAAGACAGCAACTTAAAGCAAAGAGAGGCATCCAAAAAACAAAATGATTTTCAACTCCTATTAATGTGGAACACAGTATTTTTAAAGGAAAAGTGTGTAGAAGCAGAGGTTAGAAAAATACTAGAAAAAGGTTGAGAAGTTCAATATTGAGGCATAAAGTAAACTGAAAGCTAAAGTCCACAAGTTATAAAACTAATGAAATACAAAAGCCCTTTAGGTAACATAAGGTCACAGGACCAAACACATCCGATTACAAATAACAAGCATCAGTCAATATAATAAGAGAAGATACATCCTACTATACACTGTTCTTTATGTCGCCCAGTCCAAGTATTTGCTTTTCTGCCTGATGATTTGTGTTGATAGTTTGCACTGTATCACAATAACTGTAAGTTAATTTTATTTATTCAACATTTCTGACTTGTGTGATTACCACTCTGGAACAACACTCGGGTTTAAAACAACATAACTAACTACTGTACCTTTTCCAATTATCAACTGCATTTACGTTTGCATTTTTCTTTATTAAAAACTCCACCATTTGCTGTCTTGTGTTACACACAGCAAGTAAAAGTGGTGTGAGGCCACCCTGTAAAACAGCAAAAAAATTGATAATTTACAAAATTACATATTTCTCAACTGAACTCAAAACCTTCTATAAGATCCTATGAACTTACGCATATAACATGGAAAGTAAACAAAAAGTAGTCCCTTCCTGCTCACCCCTCTGTGCTCTCCCACATGCTGGCTCCTTCCCTCGCAAACCCCTTTCTCTGCCTCACCACGTTAACTCCTGCCATCTCCAAAACTCACTTCAAACATTTACCAGCTGTAGGAATCTTTGCTTCTCTCACACCATTTGGCGTGGTATACTGCAATTAGTTTATTCTTTCCCGTGTAGACCAAGAGCTTCTTGAGGGCAGGGGCTCTATCTTTTCTCTATATCCCCCAACCGTAGGACACAGTAGTAAATCCTCTAAGTATTTCTATTAAATTAATGATCTAAATTATTATATCTAGAGCAGTGTTTCCTAAATTATATTCCAAAGAATATGTACTACAAGGACTGTCCCCTGACAGAAATATTCCATGATCATCTATGTTTAAGAAATATTACAAAACTGTACATTCTATGTCCAACATTCAAGAAATCTCTGAGACTTGGCCTAATCCCTATTTGACAACACTTTTTGTGGCAAACATTAGCATTTGAGTGATGGGAGTTTCAGGGATATACAGTTTTGAGCACTTTCCAACAAAGGCAGAGGTTTCCTCCAGGTGACATAAACTCGCTTGATTCTCTTCTATCAGTGGTGTCAGGGTCCCAGATGCTACTCACTGTCAGGCACTCCTGCTCCAAATGGGTCACTAAAGAAATGAGCTCTGAATTAAAACAGATGGGCTGCAAATGAATTTTGATTGTTTATTATGAAATGGTCTGTGGGGTTTCTGCTATTACAAGGGAATAGATTTTTATCTTAGCTGTTAGAAAGCTCAGTATGAAATTTCATTCTCAATGATAATGATAATCCCAGGACCCTAGTTCATATCTACTTTTTTTAACCCATTGTCTTTCTGGTTTCCATCTTAATTGCTACTTCAGGTTATACTTTATTAATATTTTAGGCACAATAGAAATTACAGATGTTGAACATCTTTTCATATGAAGAGCATCTTTCATTCAAAGATGTTCAACATCTCTAATCATCAAGGAAATGCAAATCAAAACCATGATGAGATATCACTTATCTCCACTGAGAATGGCCTTTATCAAAAAGTCACAAAACAAATGTTGCTGTGGATGTGAAGAGATAGGAACACTCATACACTGCTGGTGGGACTGCAAACTAGTGCAACCCCTGTGGAAAGCAATATGGAGATACCTTAAAGTGATACAAGTAGATCTACCATTTGATCCAGCAATCCCATTGCTGGGCATTTACCCAAAACTACAAAAGACACTCTATAAAAAAGACATCTGCACTTGAATGTTTATAGTAGCACAATTCACAATTGCAAAGATGTGGAAACAACCCAAGTGCCCATCAACACACGAGTGGATTAATAAAATGTGGTATATGTATACCATGGAGTACTATTCAGCTATAAGAAACAATGGTGATCTAGCACCTCTTATATTTTCCTGGATAGAGCTGGAACTCATTGTACTAAGTGAAGTATCCCAAGAATGGAAAAACAAGCACCACATGTACTCACCAGCAAATTGGTTTCACTGATCAACACCTAAGTGGACATATAGGAATAACATTTATCAGGTGTGGGCAGACGGGAGCGGGCAGGAGGGGATGGGTATGTACATACATAATGAGTGCAAAGCGCACCATCTGGGGGATGGACACGCTTGAAGCTCTGACTCTGAGGGGGAAGGTGGGAAAAGGCAACACACGTAACCTAAACATTTATACCCCCATAATATGCCAAAATAAAAAAAAAGACTTTCTATTTGTATGTGAAAGATATGGACAATCCTTTGTACTTTTGATTCAATTTCATGGTAATTATCAGAGATCAATGACCTCTCTCTCTCTTTTTTAATGAGACAGAGTCTCACTCTGTCACCTGAGCTAGAGTGCCGTGGTATCATCATAGCTCACTGCAACCTCAAACTCCTGGGCTCAGGTGACCCTCCTGACTCAGCCTCTGGAGTAGCTAGGACCACAGGCACATACCACCGTGCCTGGCTAATTTTTCTGTTTTTTATAGAGATGGGGTCTGGCTCTTGCCCAGGCTGGATTGGTCTCTCTGTTGACCCAGTGGCAAAAGCCTACTCACCTTATGTAAGTGCAACAGCAAACAGCTATACTAGGGGAGACTTCTACTAGCTTGATATTAGGCTCTCCTTTCAATGTGATGGTCCCTCATGACATACAGATTTTGATGCTCACTGAAAAGGCACAATATTTCTCAGAAAGTCGGCTTATCTCTTGTGAAATCATAGTATATTCTTGCTCACGTATTTTCATTCATCATTGTAATACTTTGAATTCTGATATTATTTTTCCATAACCTGAGGAAGGGAAGATTTGTGATCATCTAGTTATGAACCCTGTATGCTCAAAATAGATTTATTAAAAATTAAATTAGAAAATCTGTACTTAATCTTCTTTATTGGTGTGTCATATCTTAGTTCTAGAACAAAGAAATATCAGGCAGAATGTGCTGCAACAGATCTTCTTTGCTCCTGGAATATGACTGCCTGCTAGTGGCAAGATCTGTCCAGATGGCAGAATCTGTCCTTAGCTGGAGATTAAAGAGTTAATAAATACACAGATAGAAATCCTTTGGGGAGAGTATATGACTTTGGAATTCTTTGGAAACAAAAAGCATTCCTGACCTTATTAGAAACCCCAGTTAAGAATGTTTGCAAATAGGCTGGACATGGTGGCTCATACCTATAATCCTAGCACTTTGGGAGGTCGAGGCAGGAGGATCACTTGAGCCCAAGAATTTGAGGTCGCATGAGCTATAATCTGGCCACTGCGCTCTAGCTTGGGTGACAGAATGAGACCTTGTCTCTTAAAAAGAGAAAGAGAGGATATTAAGCACATTAAACAACTTTAGAGTTCTGTAATGCTTCCTAAAGAGATGGCTATTACAAAAGTGGGTGCTCATATAAAAGAAGTTAGCACAGAGATTAAAAAATATAGAATGTCTTGGCTGATCATTATGCCAGGCAGGCAGCACTCACTCACTGAGATCCCAGCTAACTCTCTGGAGAGGTTCAAAGAGGCTATTATAGATGCCTGTGACCAGCTTTAGTCAGAAAATGGGCACTGGAAGAAATACATGTGCAAATTGTGTAAATAAGCTACCTTCTTTTCTCATTTGCTGGTTTAAAGCTACTTTTATCTATGTTAGTTATAAAGCCATTATTATTATTATTATTATTCTTTATTATTATTATTTTTTTAAGAGACAAGATATCCCTCTGTTGCCCAGGCTGGAGAGCACTGGTGGTATAATCACAGCCCATTGTAACCTTGAACTCTTGGGCTCAAGAGATCCTCCTACCTCAGCCTCCCTGAGTACCTGGGACTACAGGCATGTGCCACCACACCCAGCTAATCCTTTTTATTTTTTGTAGAGATGGGGTCTTGCTATGTTGTCCAGGCTGGTCTTGAACTCCTAGGCTCAAGCGATCTTCCTGCCTCAGCCTCCCAAGGCACCGGGATTACAGGTGTGAGCCACTGTGTCTGGCCAGAGCTGCTATTCTTCATGCTGTTTCTTGTATCCTTAACTTCTCCTTGCCACGAGCCCAATACCTGGCTACAATTTACTAGTGAACTGATTAAGCATACAACCAAACTGACTGGCATTTTCCTACATGGCTCTGTCCAAATCTTCCTCTCCTTGTAGTGATACCAGTCATTGGATTAGGGATCACCCTAATCCAGTAGAACTTTGTCTTAAATTGATTATGTCTTCAAAGACCCTGTTACCCAAGTAAATTCACATTCACAGGTTCCAATTGGACATAAATTTTAGGGAGACACTATCCAATCAAGAACAGGGAGCCACTTAGCTTCTCTTGGTTCCAGTTCCTTGTAATAATTAGCTGCTTTCCTGGGTAGATGAATTCAAGCACTAGGTGACTTTTTAGATGGAAAACACTGTAATAGGCAAAGTAACCAAAACCCAAGCTCTCTATTATGTCATAATGTAGACTAGCCTCCTAGTCTATATAGCCTTCTATATCCCCTAAAAAATTCTTGGTGACCTTTTGTGGGAGCTAGCTTTTGTAACTAGACCTTCACAGAAATAGAACTCGAAAGAGGGCTAGGGAACAGATGGCGTATATTTGGAGTATGTCTCACTTTCACAGATCTCACAAGTAAGACATATTCTTTGCTTTCAAACTACCTAATGATCTCCACACTACAAATTTCATTGCCTGGCACCAAACTATTCCTGACAACTGTTGTCAAAACATTATAACACTATTTGACAATCCAATGGGTGTACTTGGGCCATATACAAATCACTGAGTGGCTCCCAGTGACTGGTTTTAGGTTTGCAGCACGACAGCCTAACTGCCACCCTCCCGTCCATGAACTAGGTAGGAACATGTTGCCTTCATAATCTGATGCCTTCTTTCGGTGTAGCTCCTGACATTGCCCAGGGTCTGCTTTGGCCCATACGTTTCTCCCTTAGGAAAAAGAGATAATTAGAAAACATGATTCAAGGAGAAAAACTCGACCTTGATTTTAAGAACCCAAATCGTAACATCTCAGGGGGAATTCTGGATTGCTTCCTTAGCTCCTCAACCTCTTAGCTTCGTGCTTTACAATAGGCCCAGGAAGCAGGGAAGGGTCCTCCATGCTACGATTAGAGGATAACATATAAGTTGGACAATGCCTCCTCATCCGAGAGGTTCATGAAACTGGCAGGCAACAGTTTAAACTAGAGCTCCTTAGAGATAACGTTGTCCTCTTGAAGGCAAGTATGTGCTATTTTAAGAGAAGAATGTTGTACTTATATTCCTGCAGATTAATATTACTAAAAAGAGCTGGGAAACAACAAAGAAATCAGAAAATTAGGTAATTTGAGTAATAACCTGGTTCTGTAGGCTTTTCAAATTGTGAATGGATCTTTTCTTTTGATTTAAGCTTGCAATTATTAGCTCCTAGCTGAGTCATGGACTACAAACTCTGATTATAATCTTTCTGTAGTATTTGTCTGTGTTGCGACAATTAGATGTGTAATATCCAGAGTCTTAAATGCTGTTATAGAGTCACCATCCCATAAAATGATCCAACAAATGATCATCCATCAGGAAGAAAATGAAAAGCCTAATGTTTACGTGGGTCTCAACAATCGCTGGTGTTATGGATTGAGTTGTGTCACCCCCAGAAAGATATGTTGGAGTCCTAATTCCAGGTACCCCAGAATGTGATCTTATTTGAAGACAGGGTCTCTACAGATGTCATCAAGTTAAAATGAGGCCATTAGGGCGACCCCCAATCCAGTATGATTGGTGTCCTTATGAAAAGAGAAAATTTAGACACTGAGACAAACATGCACACAGGCAGAACTCCATGTAAAGGTAAAGGCAGATATTGGAGTGATAGTTCTATAAGCCAGGGAATGCTGAAGGTTGCCAGAAAACTACCAGAGAGGAGGGGACAGGCATGGAACAGAGTCTTCCTCACAGCCCAGAAGAAACCAATCCTGTCAACACCTTGATCTTGGGCTTTTAGCTCCCAGGACTGTGAGCCAGTAAGTTTCTGTTGTTTAATCCACCCAGTTTATGGTACTTTATACCTAGCCCTAGCAAATTAATGCAATTGGAAACTTGATAAGTGATGACACTTGTAATAGCAGAGAAGATCTGGATTGATTACACACTGAGATATTAATGGTCTGTCCTTCAGCTCAGGCTGAAGGTACTGGGATTCTATAATTACAACCACCTATCCCATCCAGCTTATTGTCTACACTAATGTAATTTTACTATTCCATTGCCTTCATTAGTATAATTTTGCTATTTCATGAAACTCTTGCCCAGGAGAACAAAAGCTAGAAATAATTTCATTGTTCCTTCCAGAAAGTTCCCCAAAGAACCATGAATTCTTCAACAAAGCATCAACCAAGGATAGTTTACACCCTAAGACTTTTTGAACTCGTGTCTTCAACATCCTTGTCTTGCTAAAGTATTCTAATTCTACCACGAATTTTAAACTATTAATACTGCATCATGACTCTCACCAAATCTTAATCAAGTCCCTACCTGCATTGAAAGACCTGCCTTAAACCAGATTTCAGATTCTCAATAAAATTTGACCTTGACCCTGCTTGTTTGGGACGCTACCAAAGCTCTCCCTTACAAAGCTTAGCAATAAACTCTTCTCTGTCTTATGAACAAGATATGTTGCGGATATTTGGGAGCCAACATTCTAAAGAATGGGGCAGATTTTTAAGGAAAGTTTTATATGAGTTAAATGCAAATCTAGATGAAAAGTGCTTTGTAACCTATACATTCTTACACACATGTAAATCAGTTAAATTATGTTATTTGGCAAGTAATGTACTCTAGAGGTGCTTTATACTTAATGTTCACGATAATGGCCTGTTTTAAAATTATCTGTCTATGGTCTTACGGTAAGAAAACCACAATATGATTTATATTTTCCAGATATTTTTAAAAAACCAGTTTTTTTCTTCTGTAGATTTTTTTATAGGGATAAGATTGTACGGACTGATTTTCTTTTTCTTTCTGTTTCTTCCTCCCTGCCTCCCTCCTTCCTTCCTTATTTCATTCAGCAATTAATTAATTAATTAAGTAAGTAATTTAGAGACAGAGTCTCTGTTGCCTGAGCTAGAGTGCCATGTCGTCAGCCTAGCTCACAGCAACCTCAAACTCCTGGGCTCAAGCTATCCTCCTGCCTCAGCCTCCCAAGTAGCTGGGACTACAGGCATGTGCCACCATGCCCGGCTAATTTTTTCTATATATTTTTAGGTGTCCAGCTAATTTCTATTT
>CAUYRT010011653.1:0-22113 GCA_963574885.1 Lepilemur ruficaudatus
TCCTCCCTAATTAAGGACCATTATTATAGTTTGACCACAAAAAAAGCACTCTATTGATCCCCATTTATTCCAAGAAATGACCAGCCACAGAAAACATTTCAGCCCTAATGTTGAACAATCCTTTCTCTTTTGAAATGCCCTCAAACTGCTAGCTTGCTTCCTTACAGCTAACCAATGACTAACAAATGTCTCTGAAGACCAATTAGAAAGCATCCCCTGCTTCTAAACACTAGAGTGCTTGCCAATCAGAGATTGTCTGGGTATTTCCTTTTCTGAATCTATAAAATTGAGTCTTCTATTCCACATCTTTTAAAACCCACTGAAACAAAAATGATACTGATGAGTTTCCATGTTGCAATTTTATGAATAAACAGCCTTTGTTAAATTTATCTCAGACTTAATTTTGCCTAAGGCACTATAGAAGCTTATGTAATAGATTACGTCATAAATCAATTGGATTGTAGAGTCAGTATATTGAAATGTTTTTGTGGGAAACAAGGGACATAGCCAGAATTTATGAACTGAAAGATATTTATAAAGTATATAGTACTATGTATACTTTTGTAGATGATATATCTAGAGAAAATAGAGCTGAGATTAAAATCCAGAATATGATTTTCTTTTCAAAGCCAATGAGTTTTTAAATAAGATATAAACTTGTTTTAAAAAATATAAATGGTGAAGAGACAAATCACCACATAGGATTACATGCATTTGAAGGCTGAATTCTGATTCTAATATGTGCTGTCTGGGTGGAATTATATAAATTACTTACACTTTCTGTGCATTATTTTTTTCTTATCTCTAAAACTAGGGCCAAATACCTTTTTTTCCTTCATAAAACTGTGGCATGGATTATCTATCGGACGATACTACAGCAAAGTATGTACAATTAAGCCTGGTATATAAGAATAACACTAGATGATGCCGATGGTGATGATGGTAGTGACAGTGATTGTATGAAATCCTCTTTTAATATAATACTCTTACTTATTACTTGTTATTAATAAAAGAACAGCAAAGAATGGTGTTGCAACAACATGGATGAACCTGAAGCAAATTAAGCAAGAGAAATAATCTAGAAACAGAGAAACAGATACTGCATGATCTTACACATGTAAATATAAAAAGGTCAAACTTATAGAAGCAGAGAGTACAGTGTTGGTTGCCACAGGGTAGGGGTAGAGGAAATGAGGAGATGTGGGTCAAGGGAACAAAGTTTCAGTTATTCGGGATGAATAAATTCCACAGATCTAATGTATGGCATGATGACTATAATTAATAATACTGTATTGTATGCTTGAAATTTGCTAAGAGGGTAGATCTTAAACGTTATCACTACATAGACAAAAATGGTAACGCTGTGGAGGTGATGGCTATGTTAATTAGCTTGATTGTGCTAATCACTTCATAATGTATACGTATATCAAAATAGCCTACACCTTAAGTATACACAATTTTGATTTACCAATTTTATATTAATAAAACTGGATGACTTTTTATATTAGCATATTAGTAACTTCTAGCCCTAGGTTACCATTTGATAAATTAAAATTAATTAGATTTCATATAGGCTGAATTGATTTCAAGTTGAAAACTTAGTCACCGATAATTTATCAATTTACTGAACTTCATTAATGGCCAGATCGTGTACATGTTGGTGCCTCTAAGTGTAATGGTATTATAATCTAAAAATTATTTTTATGATTTTTCTGTTCTTTTTCATCAAGACAAATATGGGAAATTACTCAGCTCTCATGTATTTTACTTCATTAAATTTATATTGACTTCTAAATAGACTCTTTTTAAAAGTGTGTAATTTAATGTTAACTTTTCAAAAAATCTTGACATATTCAACTTTTCATCTCCTCATCTTGAAACAGTCTCAACCTAAGTAATGATCTCATCCTTTTTACAGAGTTTATGGCTGACTATAATTCCTTGAGGATAAAAAAAAAAAAAAAGATTAACATTTTTTATAACCCATATGAAGTATGTTACTTTCACTTTACCATTAACATAAGAAATAGCTCTTTAAGTCAAGAAAGACAATAAATTTTCACTAATCTCCACAGGGGTACCAAGTAAGATCAACAAAGAACACTATGTTTCATTTTACACTGGGGAACCTTGAAAGGTGCATAGTTAAATGTCATTCTTTTACAAGTAAATCATTCACAGTTTGGGAAGACACCTTAGAGCTTCTCCAACATGATTCACTGCCCAGAACTCTTCAATTGTTAAAAAGTAAAAGCAAATGTATAATGTACCTTTCAAAGGTACGTTAATATAATACACATTTTCAAAAAGAGTTTAGAGACTTTTAAGGTAAATTCTAAATGTTTTTAATTGTTCCTAACTCCATCTCTTCAAGGAATAGGTCAATCATTATAACCTAGTGGTTTTAGATCACCATTCAAACCAAATACTTTAGGTTCATACAGTTTGTAGATTAATGTTACTGATTTTAAATTTAATAACAATGTTATTTAAATATAATTTACATACCATAAAATTCTCTTCTTTAAGTGTATAATGAAGCAATTTTTTAAAATTATATTCACGCAATTGTACAAGCATTACTGCTATCTATTTCTATAACTCATCCTAAAAAGAAAGTTGAGTCAAGAAGCAGTCTCCAAAATAACAAGTAGGACTGCTATTTGGCAGGTGAGTACTACCGCTATAGCAGAACCACTTATTAACATATTGATAAACTTTCAGACCACATGGATAGTAACCTCTGCTTTAGTGCCTGCATTGCTTTCCAACCTTCCTAAGAGTTTTTGAGATGTTTCTATGATTCAGAAACAGGAGAATAACGTTTTGTGCAGCAGGGAGCCTCAGAGCTACCATTCAGTGTCATAGCCTGTATTCAAATTGATCAATGTCAATGGTAAATAGTATTAGATTTTTTTGTTGTTGGCATAAACATGTGGGTTACAGGTATAATTTTATTACATGGATGTATTACATAGTGATGAAGTGTGAGCTTTTAATGCACCCATCACTGGAATAACATACATTGTACCCATTAAGTAATTTCTCATCATTCACCCCCTCATCACCCCTCACTCTTCTGAGTGTCCATTGTCTGTCATTCCACACTCCACATCCATGTGGACACATCATCTAACACTTATAAGTGAGAACATGTGATATTTGTCTTTCTGTGCCTGAGTTGTTTCACTTAAGATAATGGCCTTTAGTTCCATCCATATTGGTGGAAAAGACATGATTTCATTCATTTTTAAGGCAGAAAAATATTCCATTGTGTATAGATATCACATTTACTTTATCCAGTTATCCATTGACGAACACTTAGGTTCACGCCATATCTTTACTATTGTTAACAGTGCTACAATCAATATAGGAGCGCAGGTATTTTTTTGATATAATGATTTATTTTCCTTGGGGTAGATAGCCAGTAGTGGAATTGCTGGGTCAAATGGTAGTTTTATTTTTAGTTCTTTGAGAAATCTCCACACTGTTTTCCATAGAGATTGTACTAATTTACATTCTCACCACCAGTGTATAAGCGTCCCCTTTTCTGGGCATCTTCATCAACATCTGTTATTTTTCATCTTTTTAATAATAGCCATTCTGACTGGTGTGAGATGATACCTTTTGGGGTTTTAATTTGCATTTATCTGATGGTTAGTGATGTTGAGCATTTTCCATACGCCTTGTGGCCATTTGTATGTCTTCGTTTGAAAAATGAATATTCAAGTTCTTTGCTCACCTTTTAATGGGATTATTAGTTTTATTGTTTTTGTTGTTGATGTTGAGTTCCTCGTAAATTCTAGGTATTGGTCTCCACTTGGATGCATAGTTTGCAAATATTTTCTCCCAGGTTGTCTGTTAACTCTGTTGATCATTTCTTTGGCTGTGCAGAATATTTTTAGTTTAGTGTTGTCCCGTTTGTCTGTTTTTATTTTTATTGCTTATGTTTTTGAGGTCTTAGTCATGAATTATTTATCTAGATAAATGTCCAGAAGAGTTTTTGCTAGTTTTTCTTTTAGAATTTTTGTATTTTGAAGTCTTACATATAAATCTTTAATCCATCTTGGTTTTTGTATATGGTGAGAGATAGGTATGCAGTTTCATTCTTCTGCATGTGGCAATCCAATTTTCCCAGCACCATTGTATATTTTTGCCAAGTAGGTATGTAGTTTTATTTCTGGGATCTCCATTCTGTTCCATTGATCTATATGCCTGCCCATTTTTATACCAGTGCTATGCTGCTTTTGTTACTATAGCCTTGTAGTATAATTTGAAGTCAGATGATGTGCTATCTCCAGTTGTACTCTTGTTGCTTAGTTTTGCTTTGACTGTTAGGGCTATGTTTTTGGTTCTGTATAAATTTTACTATTTTTTTTCTAATTCTGTGAAAATGGCATTAGTATTTTGATATTGCATTGAATCTGTAGATTGCTTTGGGCAGTTTGTCACTTTAACAATATTAATTGTTCCAATCCATGAGAATGATATTTTTTTCTATTTTTTATGTTGTCTACAATTTCTTTCATCAGTGTTTTGTAGTTTACCTTGTAGAGATCTCAGATATCCTAGATTAAATATATTCCTAGCTATTTTATTATTTTTGTAGCTATTATAAATGACATCTTCTTGAATTGATTCTCATCTAGATCACTATTAGTGTGGAAAATGCTACTGATTTTTATACATTGATTTTGTATCTTTTAAATTAACCAAATTTATCAAATATAAGAGTTTTTTGGTGAAGGCTTTAGGGTTTTTTTGATGTAAGATCATATCATCAATCAACAGAGATAATTTGACTTTCTCTTTTCCAGTTTGCTTTTTTTTTTTTTTTTTCCTGATTGCTCTGGCTAGGACTTTCAGGACTATGTTGAATTACTGTGGTGAGAGTGGGAGTTCTCTTGTTCCAGTTCTTAGAGGGAATGCTTTCAACTTTTCCCTGTTAAGTATGATAGTAGCTATGTGCTTGCCATATACAGTCTTTATTATTTTGAGGTATGTTCTTTTATGCCTTGTTTGTTGAGAGTTTTTATCATGAAGGGATGCTGAATTTTATCAAATGGTTTTTCAGCATGTTTTGAGGTGATCATATAGTTTTGTCATTAATTCTACTTATATGATGTATGACACTTACAGATTTGAATATCTTAAACCATCCATGTATCCCTGGTTAAAACCTACTTGATCATGGTGTGTTGTGTTTTTGATATGCCATTGTATTTGGTTTGCTAGTATTTTGTTGAGGATTTCTGTTTCTGTGTTCATCAGGGATACAGGTCTGTAGTTTTATTTTGTGTGTGTGTGTGTCATTGTCTAGTTTTGGTGTTAGAGTGATAATTGCTAAATAGAATCATATATTTGCTTAAAGAAACAACCAATAGAAAATCCATATTACTGATATAAAAGTAGTAACACAAAAGAAAAAGACATCACATTGTTTAGATCAGGGATAAAGAAGGTAATATCACTTAGACCTGACAGAAACAAAAAGGAATATTAAGAAATACTACAATAATTTCATGCAGATACTCTACATAAAATGAACACATTTTTAAAAAGACAATAACTACCAAAATTGACTGTAAAAGAAATGCAAAATTTAAATAAACCTATAAATAATAAAAATATTTATTTAGACATTTTAAAACTTCCCACAGAGAAAAATCCATATCTACTTGACTTCAATTGTGAGTTCTAGCAAATTTTTAAGGAAGAATTAGTACTAATAATTCAAAAACTCTTTCTAACAATAGAAAAGAAGAAAATACTGAAATTCCATTAAGCTACTATTATTCTACCATTAAAATAAAAGAAAGCTGTTACAAGAAAGCTATAGATCAACATAACTTTTAATTATAGACAGAAAAATCCTCAATTAATTCTAGCAAGCCAGATTTAAGAACATACAAGAAAGGATTATACACCATACAGCAAGATTAATCCAAGGAATGCAAGATTGTTTTAATACAGAAAAATCATCAATGTAATATATATAACACATATAATATAATACGGGACAAAATTACATAGCTATCTCAATAGATGCAGTGAAAGTATTTGAGAAAAGTTAATATCTACATGATTAAAATACACAACAAACTAGAAAGAAAAAGGATTTTCCTCGAGCTGATAAAGGCCATCTGTTAAAAACTCACAGGTAGCATCATATTTAATAATGAAAGATTGAATAGTTTCCCACTGTAATTGTGATGTCTGCTCACTGTCGTTATACCATGTTGCCCTGGAGGTTCTGGCTAGGGCAATTAGATAAGGAAATGAAATAAATAAAAGCATATAGTTTGGAAATTAAGAAGTAAAACTATTTCTATTTGCAGATAGCATAATCTTTACTAGGCAAGCCTCATTTATTGTGCTTGGCTTCATTGCAATTTGCAGATATTGTGTTTTTTACAAATTGAACTTTTGTGGCAAACCTGCATGGAGTAAGTCTACCAGCACTGTTTTTTGCAATAGCATGTGCTCACATTGTGTATCTGTGTCACACTTCCGAAATTCTTACAATATTTCAAGATTTTTCTTTATTACTGTATGTTATGGTAATCTGTGATCAGATCAGTGATCTTTGATGCTTCTATGGTAATTATTTTTTGGTACCTCAGAACACACCCACGTACGATGGTGAACTTAATAGATAAATGCTGCGCGTGTTCTGATAGCTCCACCAACCAAACATTCCTCCATCTTTCTCCCTCTCCTCTAATAACCCTACAATGGCCTCTAAGTGATCAAGTGAAAGGAAGTATTTCAGGTCTGTCACTTTAAATCAAAAGCTAGAACTGATTAAAGTTAGTGAAAAAGGCATATTAAAAACTGAGACAGGCCTAAAGCTAGCCCTCTTGTGTCAGCCAGTCAAGTTTCTTTGTTAACGCAAAGAAAAAGGTCGTGAAGGAAATTAGAACTGTTAACCCAGTAAACACACGAATTTTAAGAAAGTGAAATAGTCTTTTTGGCTGATATGGAGAAAATTTTAGTGGCCTAGGTAGAAGATCAAACCAGTCACAATATTCTTTTAAACCAAAGCCTAACCGAGAGAAAAGCCTTAACTCTCTTCATTACTATGAAGGCTGGGAGAGGTGAGGAACCTGCAGAAGAAACGTTTGAAGTTAGCAGAGGTTGGTTCATGAGGTTTAAAAAAAGATGCCATTTCTCTAACACAAAAGTGCAGGATGAACAAGCAAGTGCTGAAGAAGAAACCAACACAAGTTATCCAGAATGTTAGCTGAGACAATTGATGAAGGTGGCTACACTAAACAGCGGATTTCCAATGTAGATTAAGCAGCCTTCCCATTGAAGAAGATGTCATCTACGCCTTTGGCAGTTAGGAAAGAGAAGTCAATGACTGCTTCAAAGCTTCAAAGAACAAGCTGACTCTCTTGTTAGGGACTAATGCAGCTGGTGAATTTTAAGTTGGAGCCAATGCTCATTTACCATTCCAAAAATCCTAGGGCCCATAAGAATCATACCAAATCTACTCTGCTTGTGTTCTCTAAATGGTATGACAAAGCCTAGATGACAGCACATCTGTTTATAGCCTGGTTTACTGAATATTTGGTGCTCATTGTTGGGACCTACTGCTCAGAAAAAGAGATTCTTTTCAAAATATTACTGCTCATTGATAGTTGACCTGGTCACCCAAGAGCTCTGATGGAGATGTGCAAAGAGATTGATTTTGTTTTCATGCCTGCTAACACAACATCCATTTTGCATCTCATGAATCAAGGAGTACTTTCAACTTTCGGTTTTATTATCTAAGACATATATTTTACAAGTCTGTAACTTCCACAGATAGTGATTCCTCAGGATGTGGGCAAAGTCAAAAACGGTTTAATGAGAAATGAATTAGTCTTCAAAAAATGCTGGAAATACTAGATCACATATGTGAGAGAATGAAGTTGGACCCTTATCTCAGATAATATACAAAAATGAACTCAAAATATACTATAGACCTACATGTAAGAGCTTTGGAAATTAAATTTCTAGAAGAAGATATGGGAGTAAATCTTTCTGATTGTGTTTAAGCAAGTTGCCTTAACCTATCTGAAAAAATGCTCTTAGCATTTAATTTAAGTCCAACTGTTCAATATCCAAAATGATTGACTTGCTATAATTTTGTGGCTAATTTATAATGAAGGATATACTTAATATGAAAAACAAATGAGTAAGAATGCAACTATTAATTTTTAGCACTTGAACAAAATGGTAGGCATCTGAGTAGATGCCTGGGAAAATATTCACTATTATTAACACTGTGAAAATAAGTCTTGTCAGAGCAAGTTGTTGGGATAATACCAACCTGAAATTAAAATCTTACTGATACTGAGAATATAGAACCTGAACATTTATCATTATTGTTACTATTATTGTTATTTGCTGAATAATTCTTTGCATTCATCTTGACATAAATATATTTGAAACATGTTAATTAAAATTCTCTTTTCATGATATGAGATCTTGAAATTTATATTTATAAAAAAATCAAGAAAGTATTTTGTGATATAAGATTCCTGTTTGGATAAATTCAGACATATTTCTGTAGCACTTTTCTCCAATCATGGCAGAAATAAACTAGTTAATTATTTCTTATGCCAAACAAACAAACAAACAAACAAAAAAGATGTGGAATCCAAACTGAGTAAAACAAGGACAATTGATGCGGTGAAAAGTCCAAGTTCAGATGAAAGTTAGGAAGATCTGAAAAAGTAAGAAACCACATGCTCGTGACTTTGTGAAAAAAAATAGCAAACTGAAAAAAATTACATAACATTCAGGGAAATATGAACACTAGCTGTTTAATGATATTAAGGATTTGAAAGCATTGCATATTTGCTTTTAAAAAAGAATATAATATTTTCTTTAATATATATTCTGCAATATGTAGAAGAAATTTTATGGTATCTAGAATTTGCTTCAAAATAATCTGGTGCTAAAATAGAAATGGTAGGAAATGATTGGGCTGTGGGATGGGGATTGGGTTGAGGGGGTGCATGGAGGAAATTTGGCCATGAATTGATATCTCTTGTGTACATGAAGTTATATTATACTCTTTTTCTACTTATTATATATATAAAATTTTCCTAATAAAAAGTACAAAAAAAAAAAAAAGAAAAAGCCCTACCACACTAGCTCGAATGTAATAGGTAGTTTATAAAATAGGCTATAAAATAAGTGTTCATTTTCATCATCTTTAGCTATCATTTCTTATTGATTAATATTTAATTATAAATTAGAACAATAAAATATATTTTACTGGAAAATACAGATTTTTTTACCTGGAATATGTAATTAAATCAAAGTAACTTTTTCTACTCTAGATGAAAGCTTTTTCATCTTTTTACTGCATATCTACTTTACCTAAAAGCAATTTTAGTATTGGTTACCTCATTTCTATTATATCAGATGTCACTGTGACAAACCAACATGGAATCACAATACTCCAGCAGAAAATGAAGAACAAAAGGGGTAGACCTCTCTACGGAAAAACAATTTTGATCAATTTAAAATCCTCAGATGAAAAATAGGAACTTGTCTACAAGATGACAAAACAAGCAATACAGACAGTTAAAGTTGTCCAATTGTTTTCCTCTTTAAGACTCCGAAGTCATGTATGTGTGATAGGCATTTTTATTTTTGATATTCTCTCACTGTATGAAAACATCACATAAGGAAAATATTCTTAAACTGTGATCTATGACCTATGTTTTAGAAGGATTCTAAACGGTCTGCTGTGATATATGAATATATGACTATTTGAATATGATCGTTTTTGCTGGAAATGGCATTCAAAAATTTCTGAATTGTACATGATACCAATAAATAGGGATGTTATAGTCTAGTTAGATTGTGTATATGCTAAAATAATATTTTTTTTGGCCTTCCTAAAGCAAACTTTGCTTAATATTTAAGGTAGCTATCTCTGAAAGATTATGAATCATGGAAATGAATAAATGAGTATCTTACTTTAAAACAAAATAAAACAAAAAAATTATATTCATTGCTAAATTTAAGTAAAAATAGCATTTAATTAAGAGAATGAAGAGACTGGAAGAAAATCTTTTCAAAACACATTTCTACTACAGGACTGATAATCAAAATACAGAAAGAACTCTTAAAACTTAGCATTAAGAAAGAAACAACCCAATTAAAAATAGACAAAAGATCTGCAGAGTGACCTCACCAGTTAAATACACAGATGACAAATAAACATAGAAAAAGATGCTCAACATCATATGTCATTAGAGAAAGATGCTCCATATTATACGTCATTGGGGAGTTGCAAATTAAGACAGCAATGAGATACTACTACACAGTTTTAGAATGGTTAAGATCCGAAACAAAGATAGTACCAAATATGGGTGAGGATGTGGAGCAGCAGGAATTCTCATTTATTGTTGGTGGGAATGCAACACGGTAAACCCACTTTGGAATACAGTTTGGTAGTTTCTTACAAAGCTAAAGTTAGTCTTATCGTAGTCTTATCATATGATCAGACAGTTGTACTCCTTGGTATTTACAAAAGTGTGCTGAAAATTTATGTCCACACAAAATCCTGAACAGCAGTGTATTTAGCAGCTTTATTCACAAACATCAAATGTTGGAAACAATCAAGATATACTTCATTAGGTGAATGGACGAAGCCATACAAAGAGAATATTATTCAGTGCTTAATGAACTTTCAAGCCACAAAAACCATGGAATGCATATTGCTAAATGAAAGAAGCCAATCTGAAAGGTTGCATATACCATTCCAACTATTTGGCATTCTGGAAAAGGAAAAACTATGGAGACAGTAAAAAGATCGGTGACTGCCAAAAGTAGGGCGAGAAGGGAGAAATAAATGGAGCACTTCGGATTTTTAGGGTAGTGAAACTGTTCTGCATTATATTGTCATGGTGGATATGTGTCATTATACATATATCAACACTCATCAAATGTACAACATAAAGAGTAAACTCTAAGGTAAACTATGGATTAGTTAATAATAATGTACCAATGTTGGCTCATCAATTCCAACAAATGTTTCACAACAGCATAAGATATTAATAATAGGAAAACTGCAGGAGGTGAAGAGTATTGGAATCTATAGGAATTCTGTATTTTCTACTATTTTTTTTGTAAACCTAATAATTATCTAACAACTAAAGTCTATTAATTTTTTTAAAGAATACTTAAGAATTTTTAGCAACCCATAGGGGTTGGTCTGAGGGTGTAAGGAGGTGTAAGAACATACTTGTCTTTGCACAAGATAATCTAAGCCACACAGGCCCTGCCTTGTGTTACAAATTCACTTATCAGATATGCTTAGATTTTATCTTATGTAAAATGGAGACGTCATTATTTATACCGTATGAAATACTTGACATTGTGGACTAAAAATAATGAACACCTGCAATCAACTTACTATTACATTAATGTATTTTGAAAGTAAACAGAATTGACTTAAGGAAACAAAATATGATCTGAATTGTTCTAGGATAAAAGCTCTCTCTTTACTTTCTTCTTATTAATAACATCAATCAAAATAAGGTATAGAAGGAGATTTTATTATATCAGTGGTGTTTATAAAAACAGAAAGGACACTATATTTCAGTAGTTTTGTTTGTTTGTTTGTTTTTTGAGATAGAGTCTCATTCTGTTGCCCAGGCTAGAGTGCCCTGGCATCAGCCTACCTCACAGCAACCTCAAACTTCTGGGCTCAAGCAATCCTTCTACCTCAGCCACCTGAGTAGCTGGGACCACAGGTGTGTGCCACCGCACCTGGTTAATTTCTTTTTTTTCCATTTTTAGTTTTCTGGCTAATTTCTTTGTATTTTTAGTAGAGACGGGGTCTCACTCTTGCTGAGGTTGGTCTCAAACTACTGACTTCAGGTGTTCCTCCCGCCTCGGCCTCCCAGAGTGCTAATATTACAGGCGTGAACAACTACGCCCCGCAATCAATAGATTTTTATTGTTACTGAATCCTCAAATTTTTCTTTCCTATAGCTACCATTAATTATGGATTTCAATCTAGCTTTATCATTGTTAAATAATTTAAATTTGCATTAAGTGAAATGTGTTATCATTTAAGTGAAGTACAGATATTTGAAGATTTCTAATAGTTTCATAGTTTTGAGTCTTAAATCCATTTTGTGTTGATTTTTGTATTTGCTATGAGACAAGGGTCTAATTTTACTCTTCTGCGTGTGGATATTGTTTTACCACACAATTTATTTAAGAGACTGTGCTTTCCCCATTGTGTATTCTTAGCACTTTTGTCAAATGACTGTAAACGCATGGATTTATTTCTGGGCTCTCTATTCTGTTCCATTGGTCAGAGAAGTAGAGAGTAGAATGGTTTTTACTAGGCATTGGGATGGTGACAGCTGGTGGTAGGGGAGATGTTGGTCAAAAGATACACATTTTAAGTTAGATGGAAATAAGTTCTAGAGATCTATCGTACAACATAATGACTGTAGTTAAAAATATATTGTATTCTTGGAAAATGCTAAGAGAGAGAATGTAAGTGTTCTCACCACAAAAATTATAACTGTGAGATAATGCATATGTTAATTAGCTAGATTTAGCCATTTGACAATATTATATACTTCAAAGAATGTTGTACACAGTAAATATGTACAATTTTATCTGTCAATTAAGAAAATAAATTAAAAAAAGAAATTCAAATATTGTCTTTATGTGCACATATTAGAAAACTACAAAATTATAGGTGGATCTCCCTTGAAATATTAATAAATTATTTTTTGGAATATTACATGAGAAAAAAATAACTATATACAAAACATATTTCCTTCTCCCCAAAATCACACTTTCAATTCAGACTATAGAATATAGAATGTAAGAACAGCTTTTTCAAATTTTCAATGCCTGTATTAACATTTGTGTAACATTTTAATCTCTATATAAATTAAACATTGGAATTTGAGTCATACAAAGCCAATTCTCAATTTCAGTTAATGTCTAGCCTGTGGTTCCTCTCACGTTTTGTGGAGTATCTATGAGAATTTTATAGAGTGCTAGCTTTGAACTACAAAGATGAATAAAATATATGCTAAATAGTTAAAACTGAGGATAGTCAGTATTACTATTTGTAGGTACAAGTTTGATAAAAATATAATGAAGTCAAGCATGACTCCATTTTCCTACACTGAGTGTACACATTTAGTGCTCCGGTTTTTATTTAATCACTTTGCTACAGTCTGTTCTCTGCTCTATATTGTAAAAATCCCAAATGCAAGGGTCTTATCGGTTTAGTTTAGTTTGTAGGACACCATGACAGATAACCTGTACACATGAATTATAATTAAATTTTATAAAGTAAGTAATTTTTGGTAAAATTATGAATAATTGTTGTTGCTTCTTTTTTATCTGTATCCCTTGATTTTTCTTTAGTGAAAATAAGTATTTATGTCATTTCTAAATAAGGAGTTTTAAATGAAAACTATGGTGCAAATATAGAAATTTAAATTGCTTTATCTACATTTTAGCTCATAGAAAACTTGGTGCTTTTTAGCTCATAGAAGACATGATTCTTGATTATGTCTTAACAGATGTTATTTTTATGCTATATACAGTCTACCAAGAGTAAAAGATACAGAATAATAGGCTGAAACTATTTCAATGAAGACAGTTAAGGTCTTAAAATATTTTAAGGTACAATCTTGAGTTTCAGAAACCTCACACTTCCAAAATCTCGAGAAATTGTTCAATTTAGGCAGATAACTAACCTGAAACTAATTCACTTATTACTTACAAGAATAATTATAATAATGTAAAAAATATTATTTTCCAAACTACAAATCAACTAGGAGTAATTAATTTTTATACAAAAGACAAGTGCTATGGAATAAATCCCCCAGATTCCATTGTCTTACATTATTTCAAACTCTTGAGAAAATTTAGTTTATGCAGTAGCACTTGTACTCATTTATTTATTCAATCATTCAACAAGTATGTATTAAATATCTGCTATAGGCCAGTACTGTGAGAAACAGTGGTCAAAAATCGATCAGTGTGAGAGAATCCCACCCTGAGCCTGCAGTCCAGTGGAAACCACAAACAACTAACTTTTCCATTAAAATACAGTGTGAAATGTTATGAAAAGAGAAATACAGGCTTTTAACTTTTTTTTTTTTTTTTTGGATGACTGGAAAGGTTTTGGAAGCTGACACATGAAGGATAAATTGAAGTTGGTGAGAAAAAAAATGATAGTTTGAGTGTGCATTAATGTTTTTGGGTTTTTACCTGTATATATGTTTATGTGTATATATAGGAGGGGTAGAAAAGTTCAAAGCTAAGAAACAGCATGAACAAAAGATTAGAAACTAAAGGAGTTCCAGTTAAGACATTTAATTATTCTGAAAAAGCCAATTCCATTTGATAATGGTACTTGAAACTTTGCCTTGTAGAGTTAGCTGCCATTTTTGGAACCATTTCTCTTCTCTGATTCTGGGTCCACAGAACTGTATTGACTCATCTCGTCTCATTTGGTGCCCATTGATCTTCCAAAACATAACCATAGAAACACTTTCATCCCATAAACTCTTCTGCCTTATGACATTTTCAGTCTCCCGTCAAGAGGCAGAGTCTACGTCATCACCCTTAGAATTTACGCAGGTTCTGTGATCGTCTTGGTGATTAGGAGGTAGCAGATGTGAGCCAATGCTAGTTCTAGATACAGACCTTAACTAGCCTGGCAGCTTTTACTTCCTGCACCTGAAAACCAGCCACCATGAAAGAAAGTTAGCTAACTTGTGATTACAATATTGTGCAAAGACCAGGTCGTGTGGAAAGGCCTTGGACGTTGAGACATTGTGGAGAGGTTTGGAGATAGTGGTCTAAAGGTCCCCATATCAGTGTAACAGTTGTTCTAGAATTAGCTCCTCAGGCCAGGCCAACTCAGCTGACACAATGTCAACCAAAGACTATCTTCTTAGCTAACTGTTCCCATATTTCTGATACACAGAATTAGGAAGAAAACAAATTTTGTTTCAAGCCATTAAGTTTAGAGGTAGTTTCTTACACAAGAATATATAATCAAAATAAATAAATTGCTACTTAAAGAAACATTTAGGAGTTCGCCATCTGGCTGCAGCAAATGAATGATAATTTTGCCAAGGTGTTTTAATAATAACAATAAAAGTTGTTACAGGCTGGGCTGTGTCCTGCTCAAAGTCATATATTGAAATATCAACTGCCTGTGCCTAAGAATGTAACTATATTTGGAGGTGGAGCCTTCGACAAGGTGATTAAACAGTGGTCCTTAGGAGGGACCCTAATTCAATATGATTGGCACCCTTGGAAGAGGAGTGAGAGACATCAGGGATGCACAAATTAAGGCCATGTGAAGACACAAGGTGAAGGCAGCCATCTGAAGCCAAGGAAAGAGACCTCATAGGAGAAACAAACCTGCTGACACGTTGTTCTTGAATATCCACCCTCCAGATCGGTGAGAAAATAAATTTCTTATTTTTAAGCCACCCAGTCTCTGGTATTTTGTTATGGTAGCCCCATAATACTAACAAAAATGCTAATACTCATACTCATCTTGTATCAAAAACTGTAAAAGCATTTAAGAATTGATTTCTTTAATTTATTTTACTTTGTCGCAAGGTGGGGATCATTGATAGCTCACGAGAACAGTGTTTCAGCTATTTTAATGTTTGTTGCAAATGGTGAGGTACTTGTGTGACAACTAAAGGAGTGTTCGATTAGAGCCAGTATATGCAATGGTGGCCACAGTATTTCAATGTAAAGAGGGCAAGTCTGTAAACCCCTCAGGGCTACTTTGAGCTCTTTCTCCTGGATTCCTCTCAATTGTCTCTGAAAGTGCTAGATCTACCAGGGGGCATACATTAAATCTCACACTTCAATGGCATTTTTGTCTTTTCAGTCCTCAAGCAGGAATAAGGACTGTTGAAAATTATTTGAGTGTTTTTGCCTTACGAAATTTTTTTAACCAAACACTTTATTTTTGCTGATATGCCTACGCTTTTAGGCTTTCAGCATGTTATTTTACATAAAAAATAGAGAATGTTTCTGGACTGAAGAAAAGAATGAGTAACACCTACCTCTTGCCCTAAGAGAGCACACAATTCAGTAGTGAATAGGGACCTGTAAAGTACACAGAACTGTAACACTGAGAATAATATATGTAAATCAGAGATGCTTTTAGCTGGAAAGAGATTTAAATCATCTATTCCAATAAACTTTTTATAGCCAAAGGGAATTGGCACTGCTATCCCTACCCAAATGTTCATTGATTTACTGCTATTGGCCTGGAGGAACTCCTAGGCAATTAACTGGACCTATCAAAAATGTGTTCCTCCAGGGCCTACTTTCTCAGAAGTGCTTACCCTTTCTCTTCTGTGAGGTTTTCATGTATTTATAAAATACAAGGGTTGGATGAGAGATTAAGAAAATAATGTCTTCTTGTTGATTTCTCTTTTTTCTCTGCCTAAGAATATTCTTTAGTAGTCCTTATAAATATTTGATAATGTCATTCCTCCACTGCTCCCATATTATTATTAATTGAGGGAATCTTTGGAATACAAATAGCGAAACAGTTTTAGTCCTTGCCGTGGAGCACTGTGACTCGGCTTCAGCACAAAACCACATGGCATCTTTTCACAACCTCATCCTCAAGCTCTCCATCTAGTACCATCTTAACTCTTCCCATTAGATGACTTTCTTTGCTACATCTAGAATTCCTCAGGTTTCTGTGTGACAACACCCACAAGCTCTTTTGTATTTATGTCCACTTTTCCTTCCTTCCAGTTTCAGAGGATTCTCTGTCTTTACAAAGTGTTGACCTATTGGTAATTTTCTGTCTTACATTTTCAAATTTTCTCAAGGGTATTCTGCTGTAGCATAAAAGCATGATCTAGTTGGTTTTTTTTTTTTTTTCTATTTTAAAACAAATGAAATTTCCCTGAAACACAGGTCTTTCTTTAATGACTAGGCTGTTTAATTCCATTAAAGCATTACCCTAAATCTCAGTCTCCCTTTCTACATTCCTACCTCCTCAATCCACTTCAATCTAGTTACCACTAAAATGACTCTGGCCACTAGTAATTTCCTAATTACTAAGATGGATTAGCTTACTAACTTAGTTTTCATGCTACTTGATCTATGAAGCATTTATGTCTGTCGATAATTTACTTTGAAGAATTGTAATTTTTTTGTTTTTTTGTTTTTTTTTTTGCTTCTCCTATACATTTGACAGTTTACACAAAAGAGACTGAATTCTTGAAAGACGCAAATTACCGAAACTCACACAAAGATAGATAATCTTATACAAGGATAAGCTCATCCTGTTATGGGAGGCAATTCTATGTACATCTTTTGCATTTCATCACATCTCGCAAACAGAGGCCCTGATTGCTTTTGTTCCACAATATCTTTCCAAATATGTGTGCAGGGGAATAGTGGGCAGCAAGGAGGCAGAAGGAGTAGTCAGAGAGAGATGAAATACAGGAGATATGGTGGAAAACTATAAAACTCTGTTTAAGAAAATCAAAGATCTAAATAAGTGGAATTATATTCCATGTCTATGGATAGGAAGATTAAATATTGCTAAGCTGCTAATTCTTACCAGTTTGATCTACAGATTCAATGTAACCTGAACCCACGTTCCAGTAAATAATCTTTCAAACATCAGTACACTGAATCTAAAATTTATATGGAAAGATCAGAGACAGAGAATAGCCAGTATAATAATGAATTACTAAAAAGGAAAATGAAAGTTGCAAAAGTTGTAATACTCAATCTCAAGACTAAATATAGAGCTATACTAATCAAGACAACATGGCTAAAGAATAGACTCAGGCATCAATGAAACAGAGCAGAGCCCAGAAATAGACCTACATATATAGAGTCAATAGGTTTTTATTTTTCCACAAATGTTCATGGCAGCTTTATTCATAACTGCCCCAAATTGGAAGCAATCAAGATGTCCTTCAAGAGATGAATGAAAAAACTGTGAGATATACTTACAATGGGATATTATTCAGCTGTAAAAAGAAATTATCTGTAAAGACATGAAAAAATGGAGGAAAGTTAAAATGTGTATTACTAAATTAAAAAAATAGTCTGAAAAGGCTGCATACTGTATAATTCCAATTATATGACATTCTGGAATGGCACAATTATGATGATGGTAATATCAGTGGTTTCCAGAGGTTAGGGATTAGTGGGAGAATTGAATAATTGAAATAGGAAATTTTTTGTGTAATGAAACTGTTCTGTATAATAATGCAATTGTGGAAACATGACACTATGCATATGCCAAAATCAATTGCACTTTATAGTACAAAAGTGGACGTTTATGTATGCAAATTTAAGAAATATTAATGATACTGGGGAGTCCAGAATGAAATGCAGAATCTGACAAAATTATTTAACTGTATGTCAGATGTATAAAACAACTTTGGTGAAGGACATGGGAGAGAAAGCTGTTCACCTAGTAACTTTGGAAATGAATGGAGCCTGTAAGAGTAAATGCAAAAGAAACTGCCCAGTAGCACCATACTTTAGTTGATAAAGTTCCATTCCACAAAAATACAGATTAACATTTCTGATACTGCTATACTTGTATACTGGAAAGGAGCAATTAATAAATAGAGGACAATGGGAGCCAGGTTTCTCATTTCTAGAGTGGGAGTCTATAGAGAAATACAGAATGAGGTGAGACAGATCCGTGTGGTAATGGATTAGACTAGAGTGGGAGACATCAGTGTAAATTCATATAGAGTTAAATGTAAGTGCGGATGGTTACATGTAGAAATATTTATGTATGTACTCATATGTATACGTGTGATAGTATACACACCTTTAATAGGTCTTTCAGAGGAGAAGGCCCAGAAGCACAGGCACACCTGTAACCATAAATAGACTTAGCACCTGGATCTTGGTTTCTAATATTATTATACAATGAAAGGGTCAAGGGCTCTTTGAAAAAATGGCTTATTGTAGGACTAGTATAGGGAACACATAAGGTGATCATGGATTATTTTATAGTACCATAGAGTAAAAGATGTGGTTAAAAAAACACCACAATGATGAGATATGCCATACCAAAGGGAAACAGGAACCAAAAGAAATAGCTTCCCATAGCCAAAGTCAAACTATTTGAAAAAAACAAAAACAAAAAAACCCGAAAACACGTTAAGTGTTATTGTATCAAACCCAGAGTATAAAATAAATATCCATGAGCCATGAGTCCATAATTATATAAATAAATGATTGAAAACATGAATAAGTGGGGAAAAGGAGAATGCATGCAGAATAATTCCAAATAATTTATATATTAGATAGATATTCCACTTTCAAAGAACTGGAAGTTAACTTTACTCATTAAATGTAGGCTGTGTGTAGTGACTTTCTCCCAAAGAGTACAATATGCAAAGGGAGAATTATTACCTTTAGAGTAGAGGAACTTGACAAATACTACCTTATTCAGGTGATCAAAGTCAACAGGTCACCATCAATAGTGATGTCATATTGATAGCATGTCTCCTTGGTATGTTCTGGTAAAAATGCATTTACCATCTGTGTTCCTCCCTCCCCAAACCAATAACCGTAATGTTATCATGAGAGACACATCAGATACATATCATTTGAGGAATATTTTAGAAAGAAATGACAGTTACTCCTCAAAGGTGTCAAAGTCATCAAAAACAAGAAATGCTAAGAGCCAAGAAGAACAGAGGAGACATAATAACTAAATATCATGTGGTACCTTGGGTAAGATCTTGGAATAGAAAAAGGAAGTTAGATAAAAACTAGTGCAATCTAAATAAATATGGACTTAAGAATAATAATGTATAAATATTCATTTACTCATTGTAACAAATGTACTATTCTACTGGAAGATATTAATAACAGAGAAAATGGGTGTGGTCTATAGGGGAACTCTGAATCGTCTTCACAATTTTCCTGTAAATCTAAAACATAGTGACACATAGATTAATGATGGGGATATGTTCTGAGAAATGAATTGTTAGGTGATTTTGTTGTGTGAGTTACTTACACAAACCTGCATGGTATAACCTCTTAGACACCTAGACCATATGGCATAGCTGTTGTCCCTCACTGAAATGTTGCTTTGCAGTGTATGACTGTATTCTAAAAAAGAATGTTTATTTTTGCAAAATCAATATTTTTTTCTCCGATTTGTAAAACCTGTAATGTATCAAAGTTTTTATATATTTGTGTATCTGTTTCTGAGTTCTCTACATTCAATTGATCTATGACTCTATCGTTATACCGGAGAGGACAAATTTTTCTCACTTAGCAGTTCTTATGCAATGGGACTTGTGTGTCCTGGCCCTTTACATATTATAATAATATAAATTTTAGAGACTTCTTATGCCAAGGTCCATAAAGAGCATGCTTTGATTTTGGTTTGAATTTATAGAATCTATAATTCAGTTGGTGGATAATTTACATCTTTACAATAATATTTTCATCAAAGAATTTAATGGATTTTTTCATTCATTTAAGTGGCCTTTTACATTTTTTAGATATCTTGCTTACCTTTTTTGCTGTTTGTTTATTCATAGGTACTTCCTGTTGTTGATGTTATTTATAGAAAAGCACCATTTTAAGTTAAAATTCTAAACATTTCATTGTCTATAAAAGTAGAATTTTCATGTTGATTTCGTATCCAGCAAATTTTCTGTGCTCTTTTTGTAATTCCAAATTGATTTTTCTTTACATATTTTACTAAAGCATTAATATATATTATTTCTTTTGTCTGACTATACTAGTTAGGACATCCAATATTACATTAAATAAAAGGCATGCTAGAAGCATTTATGTCTTGTTTTTTGTCTCAAATAAATGTACTTCACCACTATTGATACTGATGCTTGCTGTATTAAATTAACAGTTATTCCTAGTGTTCTAAAATTTTTATTTTTTGTGTGTATTAATTTCTCCTCCATCTAGTGAAAAATGGTTTTCTATTTACTCTATATGGTAAATTGCATTAACAAATTTTCCAATGTTTAAGTGGCCTTGCATTTTTGAGATAACACATGCGATCACTGAATATTCCCAATTTTATATTTTGCTGATCTCATTTTCCTGAGGTTTAGATGTTTCCATATTCTTCATAAAGAACTTGACCTATAACTGTTTATTCTTATAATGTAATTCTCCTTTTTGTTATCAAGGTTGCAAACATAAGAATATGATTTAGGTAGAATCTCATCTTTTTTCTTTCCTCTGGAATACTGTGTGTGTACAAACCATAATATATATATATTAAGTATATAATATATATGTTATTCAATATATTAAATTTTATTAAAAGTCGGTCTTCAAACTGGTTGTAATAATTATATTTTTGCTAATAGGGCATAAACGTTATCTTGAATTTACATCAATAAAATTCTTGCAACTTTCAGGAATTTTATGTTTATCAATATGATGTGAGTAAATCTTGTTTTATTATGCATTGTCTAGATTTTGTGTAAGAGTCAACCTTTTTTCATATAGTTATTGAGCATTCAATATTGTTAACTTTTGTGATTTTTATATGATTTGTGTGTTTTTAATTGTGTTTTAACCTTGTTGCTTTGCAGAAATTCTGCATACATTTTGGATAATAATTCTTGATAAATTATATGCATGAAATATCTTCCCTCAGTTTATGACTTATATTTTAATGTTATCCATTGTAATTTTCATGTACAGGAAAAACTATTTAAAGCATAACAAATATTTTTTATTTATTTATTTTTTATTTTTATTTTTATTTTTTTATTGGGGGAAAACTACAAAGCATTTACAGTACAATGATTACAGTCACAATTTGTAGTGAGCTGAATTCCCAAAATATATTATCACTCAAGTTGACTTATCTTGTTACATTCAAAAACCTACTCTGTCAAAGTAGTCCAGAGAGTACATACATAGTGCTCCAACTGTATCTACATATAACCAACACTCAATTTTAAGTGTACAATTAAATGATTTTCAGTGAATTTACCGAGGTGTACAGTTAATCACATGAATCAGTTTTTGAGGAATTCCTTTCCCCTATTGAGACCCCTAATTCCGCTCCCCAACTACTTTTCAAGCATATCCCAC
>CAUYRT010011654.1:0-17620 GCA_963574885.1 Lepilemur ruficaudatus
TCAATTCATGAGTGGATTGTTAAAATTTGGTATATGTTCACAATGGAATATTACTCAATTTTAAGAAATGACAGTGAGTTAGCACCTCTTATATTATCCTGGATTAAGCTTGAGCCCATTATTCGAAGTGAGGTGACACAAGACCTGAAGAATGGGTCCCACTTGCACTCGCCATCAAACTGGTATTGACTGATTAACACTATGGTGCTCAAATGGTGAGAGTGATCACTAGGGATTTGGCGGGTGGGGGGTAAGCCCACATCTGAGTGATGTGGTGGGCACTGTGGAGGGGTGGGACATGCTTGAAAGCAGTTGGGGAGCAGAATTAGGGGTCTCAATAGGGGAAAGGAATTCCTCTAAAACTGATTTATGGGATTAACTGTACATCTCGGTAAATTCACTGAAAATCATTTAATTGTACACTTAAAATGGAGTAAAGGCATGTTCTTTTTATTAAACTCTGTTCATGTCACCCACTTTCAGTGGACCATCTATTTTCCACAAGGATCCTGACTCTTCATTCTCTTTTTTTTCTTTATTGAAGTATACTTTACATATCATGCCTTTACTTTACTTTGCCCATACTTTACTTTGGAGTAAAGTATACTTCAATAAAGAAAAAAATAAATACATAAATTAAAAAAAAAAACTGGTTCCACTTTGTGCTTACAGGTGGAGCTGCTGAGACTTGGGTGTGTAGTGTGTCATTGCCAGATCTGGTCTGCCCTTACTAGTGGTTACCGATTCTCTTTATCTTAAAGAGGGCCACTTGTCACATTATGGAAAAAGTCATGGTTTTTCAAAAGAACTGTAAGCTCATTATAAGAAATGCAGTTTGTAAAATTGCTTCTTTTTTATTGCAAATCAAAGGGGTTATGCATATTCTTAGGCATATAGGTATTTAGCTATTGAACACCTAATGATAACAGAGCAACATAGCAAAAGATACACGTGGGATTTAACTGTGAGAGTACTTGTGCTAAAGGTAACTGAGTGCCAGCTGGGGTAAAGTGGGAGCGATGGCCTGCCTACTAGGGAGCTGGCTTCACCTGGGTTGCTGTTTATTCCTGGAGTTGACAGTCATCAGTTTCACTAAGCTCATAAATCCCCCACCTTTATTGCATGTCCCGAGACCCTAGGGTTGAGGAGTAGCAATTGACACAGTGAAATGTACATACATCATAAACAAATTTCACTTTGAAATCCTTATGGCCAAGCCATGCTTCCCATGAGAAAAGTATCTTGGATTTTCTCTGTAGGTGAGCATCCCCTGGGAAAGTTAGTAATCATTACTGCTTCCTGCACTCTGGCTTCAAAGAGAGCATTTCCTCTTTACCACAGTGGCCCAAACATCGTCATCTGACTCCCCTGGAAAGCCTGTAGCACAGCTGCCACACTCTCAAAATGCTTTGTGGAGACCTGACCCAAGTGAGGTTCGGGGTGGGCAGAAAGTTGCATGCAGTTGACTGAATCAGGTTCCTGGGCAAGGCAAGTGCCTTGGAAGCCACCAGTCTGGCCTACCACCAGGGACTCCCACACAGCTGCCTGCCCGCCTGGCTCAATGACACCTCCATAGGACAGAGGATCTACTCTCTGTGGAACGCTGGAGAACACGCTGGGACTTCTCCAGTGTGTGTTACTGGGAGCTGGGAAATAATTTGAACTCATTGGAAAAAAATAAAAGCATCCCAAAGGCAGCGAGATTAAGGCTGTGATTTCCAGGGGGCAAGAGGTGATTAAGATGGACTGGAAAGGGGTTACATGAGTTTCCAGTTTCCTGTTGCTCTTGCAACCAAGAACCACAATTTAGTGACTTAAAACAACACGAATGTATTTTCTTACGGTTCTGGGATCAGGAATCTAAAATGGCTTGGTAGGGCTGCATTCCTTGAGGGAGCTCACAGGGAGAATCCATTTCCTTGCCTTCTTTACCTTCTAGAGGTCTCCTGTACTCCTTGGCTTGTGGCCCTCTTGTCCCTTCAGAGCCAGCAGTCGCATGGCTCCAAGATGTGCTTCTGTCCCCACATCTCCTCCTCTGCCTCTCCTGCTTCCTCTTGCTCTGATCCTGTGATTACACTGAGTCTACCTGGATAATCCGGGATAATCCCCATGTCAACACGCTTAGCTTAATCATGTCTGAAAAGTCCCTTTTGCCACATACGGTAAAATATTCACAGGTTTGGAGGATTTGCATATGGACATCTTTTGGGAGGGGGGATTATTCTGCCTACAGCAGAGGTGTTATTTCTTTCACTTGGAATCTCGTGGATAAGGCTAGGCACTGTGAGAACCACACACAGACAGAAACACAAGCCTGAAAGGTAGGATACATTACTGGTCCTACCCTCAGTCCCTACGTGGGGGAGGCGGGGGGACTTTCAAGTCATATTGTCTAGATTTGAATGCCCACCCCAGCTCCTACCCACTGTGTGAATGTGGCCATATATTTAAGCTCCTCAGAACTCCATTTTCTCCTCTGTAAACTAAATCTAATAACAGAACCTATTTTATAGGTTTGCTGGGCTGATTCAATGGAATAATGTGTCTACCGTATGTGGTACTGTGCAGAGTAAGCATTAAATATTATTTATTAACAACGGCCATAAATATACCCAGAGTAAACAGAAACCAGAGAGAAAAGAGAAAATACACGTATCACTGGTATTCTCTGCAGCTACTACAGGCGATTGTTTTATGTGTGATGCAGCTCTATACCCCTTTGCATGTTGGGAGGGGGTGGAGAGAGAGGAAGGGCCATGGACTGGCCCGCAGGCTACCGTGAAGTGGGGAACAAAGCGGCCAAGACCCTCTAAGAACCAGGCCAGGGCCTCTGGGCAGGACCTTGTGCTTTAGAAGGCACCCCCACCCCACCAACCACAAACACCAAAACACAAGGATTCTTTTTTCTTTTTAGTCTCATAAGAAAGTTTTTAGAAAGCATGGTCTTTGACTGAGTGAAGGAAAATTAAAGGAGGAGGAGAGGTAGGCTAATGGGCCCCCAGGCCAGATGGCACTGGGGACTTGGGCTCCTGGGCATGGCTGTACTGAACCTCAGGAGAGTGAGGCCTCTGCTCTTGCTTCTGTTCAAAGTTGAGAAAACAAATTAGCTATTATGTGTATGGGCTGATGTCCCCAAATAACTGCACACTTCGCTCTCTTTTCTTCTGCTCCAGTGGTATGATTTGGAGAGGTGCTTAGAACCACTTGAAATTCCAGATTTTTTATAAAATGAGGTGAACTGGAGAGAAACACATTCTTCCCAGCTCTCTGAGAACTTGATTTGGTCCATAGTTTCCATCCTGAGTTAAGACAGTTCTGGTGACGGACCAGGACCCACGGGCACAGATCAGCTTCCACCCCACCCAGAAGGGCCAGGCCACTGCTCAGCCCACGCACACAGTGCTTGAAGCACTCTCCTTAGCTTCCAGGGCACCAGCTGCCAATCTTGGAAAAGATATCGCAGGGGTCCTAAGCAGGAAGCTGGATAGACTTAAGACATAGTTTGTTTTACAGTTTTAAAATATTTAGATGTATAGTATGTGCACCCCCAGTTATACTCTTGCCCTGGATGCTGTAAATGTTAGGAGCAGACCACAGGCAGTATTTCCTCTTGCAATCATTAAATCCATCATTAAAGAGATGTTAGTGAACCAGATGGGTGGAATGTACTAATCTTCCTCCAAGCTCCCAGAGACGTGGACCTACCCATGGAGAACAGGAGAACTGAGCAGAGAGGACCCTGCTGGAGAATAAACATCTCCCAAGTTAAGGTGCCTTCAGGCCTAGAAATATAAAACGTAGTTCCTCTGCAAATCAATTTCATGAATTCTACCCAAAGGAAAGCAAAAACAGATTCAGAGTCCCAACCACATCCTCTATGGTAAAGGAAATTGGAATTACATTAACAGAGAGAACGTTCATAAAACTCATCAAATCCATTCCTCTTTCATGTCACATGGTCTTCATTCCAAAAAGGATATGGTCACCCAGGTCATTTCAGAAGGTATTTCAGGACAAGCAGGCCTGCTGGAGCCCTGGGATACCAACAGCCAGGCTTCTTTGGGAACTGTCACCCATGCCAACTTCTGTGCCCTGAGATCCAGCCTTTGACAGGGAAGCTGACCACCCATGATTACTGTCCCAAACCATGACCTTTGAGATTTCTAGCATAAGAGTCTCATTTCACAAAAGCTGCTGCACTGATACAATGAAATGTCTTTCCAAGGAAATACCCTAAGAGAGAAAACAACCAAGAGAAAACAACCACGTGACAAAGGGGAGTAGGGAGGGAAGCCTACAGAGAAAACACCCTACGTACCTGTGTTCAGATGATAGCCACCTGTCTGGCAGCTGCAAGCCAGGAGATAGACAGTACAGGGACTAAACGCCCCCCTCAACCATGCTGGCCCAGGGGCACACCTTTCCTTCCTTCCCTTCCCTGTCCTCTCCTTTGTCCCTAACGCTCAACTCGGTCTTCTCCTCCTTTCTCCATCCTCAGTTTTATTCCCAGACCTACCACGCAAACATTTTGACATCCCTGCCAAATGTAATCTATCACAGGAACAAAGAAATAAAGAGAAAGCCGAAGTCCAGCGCTTTAAAAAAAAAAAAAGAAAATCCGTCTCTGAACACGGAAACCGGTTTTAGAACAAAGGATGCACAACACCCCACACTTGCCCCTCAGAGCCCTGGGCTCCTCTGAAAGGTCAGAGGGAACACTGATGAGGGAGCATAGAGTCTTTCCTTCCCTAAACAATGTGATCTTTGTAAACTTAATGTTAGGTTTTCTGAAATGCTCCGTAAACCCCTGTGTCTCCCAACTCTCAGCTTCAAGAGCACAGGAAAGCTGCCAGGGCAGACTGCTGCTCTCGCCCCAGGGCATGTGTTTAGGATTGAAGGGATGGTCTCCTCTGTCTCTCCTTCAGCCGGACTCACAGGGCAGCAGGGGTCACCCGCTATCAACCACTTCACTTTGCAGGTGCCTTGTCTTTCTCCTCTGAGGTCTGCCACTGCGCCTTGAATTGTAAATTGAAAGTTTCACAGTTTTCTCAGAAAAATTCCCATTTCCCTGGCTCAGTGGAAAGCTTGCTCAGAGTAAAAACCATGCACCTGTGTCAGCCCTTATTCATGTCTCACCCCACATATCCCCTAGTGCAGAACTGGTCCCAGTTCTGGTAGATGCTGACTTGGTGTTTACCTCCGGATACACACTGAGAGTTTGCTCCCTCCCGAGAAATGTCTGAGTAGATGAATGCTGCAAAGCAGGCCCGTGAGCCAAGAAAGCAGACTTCAGAGTGCAACCAAATTCACATTCTGACTCTGCCATTCCTTTGTCACTTAGGAAGTCACTTTACCTTTCTGCGCTTGTTGCTCTATCTGGAAAGTAGGAATAATAATATCTACCTCTCGGCATGGACCCGTGAGGAGTACATTAGATAATACAATTATTGGCAAAATATTTGGATGGCAAAAATAATGTCTGGTGCCCTTCTGGAGAGATTTCAGTGTTTTTTAAGAAATAATATATTAAGAAAATGGGGAGTTGGCATGAGGACCCAAAGATCATGCTAAAGCTATAGAAAGTATTTGCCGTGTAGGCTTCAAAGGAGAGCAAAAGCTTGAATGCTGGTAAGTAGAGACTTTTTTTTCTTTGAAGAAGGAGGAGAAGGAGTTGAAGGAGGTTTGGTGACAGTTGCAAATTAGCACCGAGACAGAGTTGAACAGGGCATCTGAGCTCCGTACTGCATCCCAGAATTACTTTATCACAATCAAAATGGATCCTATAGTTGGCATACTAATGTAACATACAGTAAGTAGTTTTCTTATTTCTTTCCCAAAAATATTGTTCCAAATCAATGCCATCCTATAATTATGAAAATTCAAGGGTGGGCGCACCTGTAATCGTAGCACTTTGGGAGACCAAGGTGGGAGAATCACTTAAGGCCAGGAGTTCAAGACCAGCCTGGGCAAAAACAAGACCTTGTCTCTCCAAAAAAGAAAAAGAAAAATTAGCCAGGTGTGGTGGTATTTACCTGTAGTCCCAGCTACTCAGGAGCCAGGAGCCTGAGGCAAGAGGATCACTGGAGCCCAGAAGTTTGAGGCTGCAATGAGCCAGGATGACGCCACTGCACTCCAGCCTGGGTGGGAGAGTAAGATCCTGTCTCAAAAAAAAAAGAAAATTCAATAATTAAAAATTTCTGATTTCCTGGCGCATAGTAAGTAGGTGCTTAGTAAGTGATGTTTGTCTTTCTTTCTTTTCCCCCATTTCCCTGTAGGTACAGGGAGAGAATGAGAAATATTATCCCCTAGGCTTAGAGGAGCTACAAAAGGAAAGAAAACGGAGACTCAGAGCCAAAAATAGCCTTGAATTTTTGAAGCCAAAATAGCCCCCTTCTCAGACAAGAACTATTATTAATTAAGTCAGCCACTGCTGTCAGCTTCACCATCACATTCCCGTGACTCGGTCCTCTGCTTTTTCCATGCGTTTCCACAAACATTGTTAGTACCTCATCTAACTTAGGCACCACGAACCCTCAAAATGAATAATGTACCTTTTTTGCCCCAAAGGAGATCTCTAGTTGGACGGACGTGGCAAGTACAAGAATAAAGAGGAAATCAGGCTGAATGTACTAAGTTCCTGAAGAAAGGGCAAAAGGGGCAGCTGGTGTTCAGAGGAAGGAGATGAGGCACCGGTTTGGTGGGGTCCGTGGAGGAGATGGCCTTCAAGATGGACACTGAGGCTGGGTACAACTTTGGTAGATAGATCTGGGGGGAGGGAGGACGCTCTCACTCACCATGATGTGACTTCACGCCCCACCCTCACAGCCACCGCCACCACACCCTCTTCAGGCCAGGGTCTGGGCAAGGCCTCTTGTGTTCGCTGGTTTCTAACGCACCGCCCACCTCAGGGCCGTCAGCTAGGGTCTCTTTTCTTCTCACTTATAGACAAGAAGCTAGAATGTCAGCCACACGTCTCAGGGCACCCAGGATACTCCCGGATTCCGGCACTTCCTCGGGACCACTCAGCTCTCCTGTCTGCATCTTTCTCTTCCTTCCTTCATTCTCTCTCTAACAACATGTCCCATCCCTGTCTCTAAACTCGTCCTCTCAAAGCAGAATGTTGCACGGGACAGTGAGAATAGGAACTCCAGAGTCAGAAACACCCAAGTTGGAACCAGATCTGCCACACACCAGCTGTGTAATATTTAACACAATATTTAACCTCTCTGAAATTCCAGTTCCTAATTCATAAAAATGGGTTTAATAATTCTACTTTATAGGGCCGGTACCCTATAGTATTAGGGTTAAATAAAACAGCACATCTGAGTGCCTAGAGTGTGCTGCCTCCTAAAAGACACCATGCTATCAGCTCCTTCCTTCTTCATATCCAGAATGCTTGTCCATCCGCTCCTTGCCCACCAATGACCTTTATTCAAATTTGCCCATGACCCTCCAGAAAATTTACCACCTACCAGGAGAGAATGGGTGGCTTTCCCCATCAGGACCCACTCTAACCAAAGCAACCCCTTTCTCTTTCTGGATTTTGTGGGATAATTTTACTCCTCTCACTGCAAGAACATTTTGTTTCTAACCAGTTTGTTTATGCTCTGTATCTGTTTATATTTGTACAATCACTGGCGTGTTTCTTTTTTCTATTTATTTATTCCCTGAAAAGAATCTAGCTTGAGTGACTATCACGTGAACCTGGAGGGCAGAGACCAGCCCTGTTTCACTTGGTCTGCACAGTGCTGGGGTCAGGGCAATGAGAAGGAAAGCACCCGTTTAATACTGTCTAACATTGGTAGACTTACAGCAAACTTTAATTTAATACTTTTCAAAACTTTTATTCTTCACAACAAACTCTAGAGCTAGCAGATCTTCATGAGGTGGGGTCAGAATTTTTGTGCCCACATTTAAACCAGGAAACTGACCTCAAAGAGGTGGGAAGACTCACCCAAAGCTGCACAGTCTAATAGTAAAAGACTCGGGGGTCGGTAAACAACACAATCAATTAGTATCGTTGAATTAACTGATCAGTTCTTAACATTAAAATATAAATAATATAAACATATTGGAAATTTTACATTTAAAGACAAATATGAGTCCAAATATAAATATAAGTATAAATGAAAGGGAAAACTTAAAATGTTAAAGTTATATCGTATTCTCATTGCTGATATATTTTTCTCACATTTTTCTAAAATAAACTCATTACATTTGGGGGAAAAAAGGACCCTAGTAGCTGGAGTGTCTGCCTGCTGGCCCAAGGAGCACATTGGCAGGAGCGGAACAATGACACAAGGAAACGCCGAGCCTGGGCTCTATCTCTTAACACTTTTATGAACATGGACAAGTGGGTCGGCCTCTCCGAGCCTCAGCTGTATAATCTTTAGAAGTATATAGCGATACCTACACAGGGTAGGGGCATGCTTAGGATTAAAGGAGATAAACTAATGCTTCCAGAAAAATTCTTACTAAATAGTATACTCTCCAGTAGAACAAATACTAGTTATCTTTCTTGCTCTTTTTTTCTTGAACTTGTGAGAAATTCTAGTGATTAAGAGACACACCATTCAGGAGGAAAGAGACCAAAGTCTGAAGATGGTCTTATTTGGAAGCCCTGATGGCCCATGAACAGAACAGAAGCTGTGGCATGCTCACCTCCAGGAAACCGGGAGCTGGGAATTAAAACCGAAACAGTTGTCCCTTATCCTGGGGTTGACAACTGCTCATAATGTAATCCTAGAATCACTTTCTTTTCTCTCTTCTGGACTCCTCATCAGGGATAGATATGGAGAGACAGTGGACCCTGGCAGAAAACTGGAGGGACAGGCCTTCCTCATTAGGAAAGATCGCCTAAAGTGTGGTTTGTCTGTGCATTCCTTCCCCATCAGCTGTCCCCAAGTCCCTCATGCTGTGAAGCCTGTGAGCACCAGGCTAGCCCGGCCAGGTTGGGAACACCTCCTCAAATCAACACTTGACATTCAACCTAGCAATGACCAGCTCCATTGGGGCAAGAGACGTAGCGAACTCAGGTTCCAAAGGGACAATGCCCTCAAGCACAGCGCACCAAGAATCACGGCTGGCACATCTTAAGGATCTACAACTTAACTTGACAGGACGCTGCCAAATGCAAAGTTATTGAGGCTGCCCTGTCCCATGCCTGAGCCCAGCAGCCACACCGCACCCTGGCTCCTCCAACAGAGGTCTGTCATTTCCTGCCTTTCTCCACCAGTGACTGATAACAAAAGAGGAGGAGGCTTTGTAGGCGACCCATTACATGAAAAGCATCTAAGCCCAAATGAGGTGCTTCCAAGCCCTGTATTCTCAGCCCATTTCCCCACTGCCAGTTTTCTCTGGCAGAGCAAGTGAAGTCAATGAATATAAAGACACTTTTCAAGGGCTCAAGAATGGATATTAGCAACACGTGTGTTGCCTTTGCACTGCATTAACGTCCTTGTGAATCAGGCTTACCTCTGCTGAAAACACAGCAAAAAGAGTGTTCAGCTCGTCCAGGGAAAAGATAATGGAGGTAAAATTGCAGAATGAGAGGTCTTTTGGTAATGTACCTTGGAGAACTCCCAGTTGTCACTTCATCCATTGTACCCTGCATGGAGTCCAAAGAAAATAAAGCAAAAATTCAGTACAAAACAATTTTTTTTTATTCCGGTCTTCCATGAAAAATAAGTAACACAGTATCACAATAGGAGTGTGCTTCTAGAGATTTTGATTATTTGGAATCCAGGGTCTGAAGTCTTTACATCCCACAGGAAAGCTCCCTTAGACTGTGAAACTCTCTAATTTGTTGTGACAGAGCCAGGTATGGGGAAACCTATCAGGGAGCAGGCTCTGGCTTCCTGGCTTACCTCAAATATGTAGATCATTTGTTCCTTTCTCCGTATCTCCTCGTCCCTTGAGCTAATCTCTCCTGACAGCCTCAAAATCATCCAGCAGTTTACCAGACTCTCTCCAGAAGAGATTTGTCTTAGGTGGATATCTAATGGCACCGGGTGCTCTAACTACTTCCTTCCAGTAGTGTTCGCAGCCTAAATAAAACATAGATACCTCGACCTTGCTGTACGCCAAGCCCTAGGAAAAACGATGCCTCCAAATGGTTCTCCTCCTGGGCCAGCCCACTGTCATCACTCAGGTTCAAGGCCTTTTCCTTTGTCACCTACCAGCTCTCAGAAAGGAGCTTCCCATTCAGAATCCCCACAGCTCATTTCTCCCTATCCAATATACCCCCACCCACTTTTTATTAAACTTCTTAAACTCAGCTCTGACTGTATCACTGAACTGCACAGACCCTTCCTGGACTCAGTCCCCACCAAGCCAAAGTGTGGTTTCCCAACAGCCATCAAGGCCCGTGTGACCTGACCCATCCACCTTTCTCTCCCTGTCTCCCCTGCCTCCCAGGAACCCACTCCAGCCAGCATGAGCTACTCAGTCTCCTGATGACACCCTACACGTTCTCATTTCCTTGCTGTTGTGACTACAGTTACCCAGAGCCCCGTCTCAAATTATGCTAAATCAGTAAATCTCGGTATCACCCTAAGAAATACTGCATTCCATGGGTTCCTCACTTCGGCCCATTCTTTCCTTTAAAACCTTCCGGATAACCCATTCTTCCTGTGTGGCTGTTCGTTTGTCTGCCTTTGGCAATTCCACTCGCCACTCTGGTCTTTGACCTGCCACCTTGGATCTAATAAGTTGTTAGGGTTGATTGTGTCTTTCACTAAAAGATATGTTCAAGTCCTGATCTCTGGGACCTCAGAATATGACCTTATTTGGAAATACGGTTTTACAGAGGTAACCAAATTAGAATGAAGTCATTAGGGTAGGCCTAACCCAATATGACTTGTGTCCTTTTAAAAAGGCAAAACTTGGACACAGAGGCAAACACACAGAGAGAAGACAACGTGAAGATACGGGGAGAAGAAAACCCGTGACTGGAGTGATGCACCTACACGCCAGGGAACACCAGGGAATGCCAGAGACTGAAAGAGGCAAAGAAAGATCCTTCTCTGGTGTCACCTAAACTTGGTTCTCCTAATACCTTGATTTCAGACTTCTAGTCTCCAGAACTGCACAATAAAACATTTCTGCTATTTTAAGCCACCTCGTCTGGTAGTTTGTGACAGCCAATTCTCTCAGGCCTCTGACGCTCGCTGCTGTTGTCCTCTACTTCTCTTGTATCCCCTCAGAGTCTCTCTTTCCACACCAGAATCTGGCTACCTCAGGCTTATGTTGCTCATATTAGTTCAACTATAACTTCACAATATACATTTACATATAAAAACAATGCCAAAATAGCTCCTCAATATTTTTAAGAGAAACACATAAGTGATCACCTTTACATCTTAACTCAGAAAGCTCTAGCCCTTCCTTCCTCAGTGGGTGGGTCACCCCTACATCCAAAGTCACCTTTTAAGAGAGAGAGAGAGCCCCTTCCCAGCCCGATCATCTGCACCAGCATCTTTAATATGACTAAGTAGGAAGGTTTTGGGGAAGATCAGTACTCCACTACCCCTCAGGAGAACACACCTCACCGTGAGTCCTGGTTTTGTCTGGGCCATCTACACTCAGGGTCCAGGTTCCCTCTCAAAACTAGTAATGGCCCAGGATCACTCAAACATAAACCAAGTGCTTTTGGATTTCTCTGAGTGCCCACGAGGCACAAAGCCCGATGCTAGACACTAAGAGAGAGAGGATAAGAAGTCACCAAGTCAGAAATAATCTCTACATGTAAAGCTGCTTGCAGAGTGAGTGGAGGGACAGACAGGCACCGATGCCACGTGGGCCACTGGGGAAGCGCTGGTGTGGACCTGGTCCTTCCCCAGGTCCACAGCTGGACCCCCGGTGGAGAATTACTGTCAACTCCCAACCCAGAGGCATGTGTGGGGGACAGAATAATGTCCTCCCCAAGATGTCCATGGCCTAATCCCCGAAGCCTGTGAATAGGTCACCCTACATGGCAAAAAACTTGAAGACGTGATTAAGGAACTTGAGCTGGGAAGATTATCCTCGATTACCTGTCTGGGCCCAAGTCATCACACAGATCCTCAAAAGGCAAAGAAGGAGACAAGAGAGCCAGGGTCAGCAGACAGAAGCAGAGTCAGAGAGAAAGAGCCTTGCAGACGCGGTACTGTGGGCTTTGAGGGCGGAGGAAGGGGCTGCGAGCCAGGGTAGGTAAATGGCCTGGAGAAGTTGGAAAAGGCAAAGAAACAGACTCTCCCTTAGACCCTCCAAAGGAACGCAGCCCTGCTGATCCATTTTGGACTTCTGGCCTCTAGAACTGTTAGATAATAAATTTGTGTTGTTTAAAGCCACTAAATTCGTGGCAGATTGTTATAGCAGCAAAAGAAAACTGCTGTAACAAACTACATGGTTTTTCTGGGGACAAAGGGGATGCTGACTGATAAGTACACTCTTTCAACCTGCCCAGCTGAGGACCAGCTCCAGTCCTTGGGTCTAAATACCAGGAAATCTCTAAGAGTTCTCAAATTGCCCCCTGTGATGGGCACATGCCAGCTGGCATGCGTTCCAATTTCTGCAGCACCACCACTGGAACACAGGGCCTGGCCAGCAGGATGCTAGTAATAAAGAGAGTAACTATCACAGAGCAGGTATTTTACTGTGCCCACCACATATACTCTGTCTAATTTCCTCAACTACTCTGCAGTCTAAGTGGACACATTCCCATCCTAAAGATGAGAAAATAGGGCATTAAAGGGATTATATGAGTTGCCAAAGCCACACAGATTTGAGGCCTGGTTTCTCTGACTCTAAAGTCCTTTCTTTTCTCCCTCTACCACTAATATTAATATTTTGGAGATGCCTAAAGTGATGATCCTGTATGTTTGCCTCATTCCAATTCCCTGGGCCTCACTGCCCTGTGCAGCAGAGGAGTAATAACTCAGAGTCACTTACTGCTGCTACCACCTGAACAGACAAGGCCTCCTGTCAGAGTGTCACCAGCTATTTCTGATGACATGCAGAGGATGTTTTCTGAGGATGCACAAAAAGCCCTTGCTGTCTTCCCCTGGAAGCCTTGTCGTACCCACTCCTGGAAGGCCCAGGAGGGAGGTGACTCAAGTCTGAGCCAGTGCCCAGGCCCTCTGATGGCACGATGATGCCTGAGGCAGTGCCACTTCCAACCCTCCCCAAAAGAATGCAGCTGCTATGGTCTGGATGTTTGCATCCCCGACAAAAGGCATGTGTTGAAACCTAATCCCTAATGTGATGGTATTAGCAGGTAGAGCCGTTGGGAGGCGATTCTGTTATTGGGAGTTGGATTAGTGCCCTTATAAAACAGGCCCCTGCCACCACGTGAAGGCACAGCAAGAAGGCACCACTCTATGGACCAGAAAGCAGGCCCTCACCAGACACCCAATCTTCCAGAACCTGGATCTTGGACTTCCCAGCCTCCAGAACTATGAGGAGTTAATTTTCTGTTGTGTATAAGCCACCCAGGTTATGGTATTTTGTGACAGCAGCCTGAACAGGCTAGGATAGTGGCCTTCCCAGCAGCCCTCACCATTTGACACCATGCTGAGTTCTGTGCAGTGGGCAGAGGAGGGCTCTCTTTCTGCCCTGTGCCTGGAGCCCCAAAGCAACACCCTCAAATCTCTGTGTCCCACCAAGTCCCTCACCAAAACAAGCCCCACAGCATCAGCCTGCAGCCCTCTCTCTGTGAAATGCCCCAATATTGGCTGACCACACACAGTCCTCCACCCTTCCCTCTCCCTCCCCCCAACACTCCAACCTTCCCGCACCTATCGACTGGCCTAAATCGCGGCATGTGGGTCACCAGCGCCACCACATCGTAAGAAACACAGACATGGATTATCTGAATCCTGGTCAGAGCTAACTGAGATAGGCCCAAACATTACACAGTGAGTGCAAATGACACGCCTTTCACATCCATTGTCACACTTGGTCTTCATAGTAGTTCTCTGAGGAGGTGATACCATTCCCTTTGTCACAGGTGAAAAAACTAAAACTTGAAAAGTTAAATGGCTTGTCTGATGTTACTAGTAACAGGGACGAGCCAGGACTGAATTCACGGCCTTTATTCCCAGCCTGGCTAGTCCTACCCAGCCACCTACAGGGAGGGTGAGGGCCCCTGGTAAGGGAAGCTTCATGGAAACTTTGAGAACTGGAGCTGCCCTTGGGCCTAAACAGACCTTCAGAGGCTCAGAGACAGCATGGCTCTTTGGAGAGAAACGCTGTAACTCGACCCTTCCCTCCTCGGAGAACAATAAGTGCACCTGTCTCTCTGGGACAAGCCAGTGAGCATTTAAGAGGAGGAAGACAGGGAGATGTGGCCAAAGAACACTGCTGCACATGTGAAGGAATATGAGAAGCAACGTGTTTCCCTCCTAATCGGAGACCAGCCTCGGGGTCGTCTACCTCTTCCAAAGTGTAAACTAGACAAGCCAGAGAGGGCCTGAAACTCAACTGACCAAAAATATATTTAAAAAAGAAAAAACAAAAAACATAATAAAGATTGAAGACGGTAGTTTTATCAGTCAAAAAAATTAACTGGCTCTCCATTGAGGTTTGTTTTCCATGTTCACTAAAATAAAATATGGCAACGCTAATAAATATAGAAAGAATAAAAGGCTGTATCTGGAGTTTGCAAGCTTCTTTCAAATTAAACTCAGCGTGGTGAGGTATAAAGGGCCCTTTAAATAAACTCTGTGGTTCAAGCTTTTCCAAGAAAATAATTTCCCAAAGAATTTGGGCTGTGGCCTGGTTGACACTCTCTGCTCTTGCAGTCACACAGACAAGATTGAGGTCCCAGAAGCATCAGATAGAAGAGAGGAAGGAAAATGGCTTTTCAACCTCAGGGTGGGAGCAAGAGCGGAGGGCAACTTGGTCTCTTACATGACGACCGCCCTCTGGAAACACCGAGAGCACATGAACACCACATTCTGACACAGAAACCTTGTGACTGAATTTGAATTTCAGGCAAAAATGTACAATTCAAGAGAAGAACAGGCATCTTCCTCAGCACAGCCACTCCCACGTCTGTGGGATTATCACTGGATTGCGTGCTCACACCCATAAACCCCCACGCTGTAATCTCTCCTCTTAGCCCAGTTGGCTGAGGGAATGGATTTTAGAATGGTCGTTGCATGAGAGTCTCCTTCACTGCTTTGTGCCTAGTGCTTAGGAGAGTTCCTGGCAGACTGTAGGTGCTCAATCGATAAAGACTGAATGAAGGGGTGAGTAAGGACATCTCACCACATGTCCCTAATAACTCCTTTCCCCAATTCCCCAATAATCCAAGTGCCAGGTAGAGCCAGTTTGGAATCCCATGAACATAATGATTGAGAGGAGCTTCAAAAGTTGATTTGAGTCATAAAATGCAGCCTGCCTGAAATTCTTTGAGGCTACCGATCCAACCTACAAGAATCAAGTGTTCAACCACTGTTGAACCAACCTGCATGGCAAGTAAGTGTCTCCACTGTCCTAGGGATGTTATTTGATTTTTAATACAGCAGAGCTGATAAAATCTGCTTCCATCAAAGCATTCCAAGTAGTGTTGATTGTTGTACTCCTAGAGCAGACCAGCAATTAACTGATGTTCTTTTTAAAAAATAAAAAAAAAAAGTAGCTTCTTTGAATGCACCTGTTTCTGCCAGTCTTCTCCTAGTCACCAGTGCTTAAATCATGACACCCTCATTCACACCTTCTTCTCCTTTGGCCAAATGCAATCAACTCTGTGTGGGCTCTTATCCCATCCTGGATGTTGTGGCACTCACCTGCATTATCTGGCAGCTTCCCAGACTCCCTCCACCTCCCTATCCAACACATCCTGGCTGGATTTGTGCTCATAAAAGAACATCTGAGCCTTCCTCCCACTCAAACTTATCTCCCGACTATTCCCACACAGAAGCCCATTTTGGGTCATCATGGACTGTGGGTTATTCCCCCAAAGATATCAGGCACCTTTCTGCACGTGCCAGAAACATTTCTGCCTAAGCTTCTCTCCCTGCCAAGAATGTTCCCCCACTTTCTCTTTACTTGTCCAAGTCATGTTTATGTGGCGGAAATGGAAAAAGGTTAGGACTTGGAATCACAGACTAGCTGTATGGTCTTGGGAAAGCTACTTAGCTGTGCTGAGCATCAGTTTCCCTGGCTATGAAATTGGAATAGTAAAAATAATGATATTAATAATGACAATTCATCCCTGGATTGTTATGGGAATTGCATGAAGCCTTGAAAATTCCAGTTACAATGAGTGGCATATGGTAGGATACCCAAGTTGTTTATCTCATTCTCTTTCTTTGAGCTTCTGCTTCCTTATCCATAAAATGAGAGTCCTGATAACATCTTCCTTGAAGGATTTTTGTGATGATTGGGTGAGATGAAACAGATGCGATCACTTTGAGAATGGAGATGTTTTGGTGGTTGTTATCATTTCCTTCCCATCAGACTCACAGGAGTCAAGAAAGAAGCCTCCCCACTCACCCAGGATGCAGCAACAGCTCTCTCTCTCCTGGACCCTGCGACACTGACTGGCTGGACCCCTCACAGGAATTTAGCATAGACTACCTCGAGATTTTTTTGGTTGTTGTTACGTTGTGGTTTGTTTTGGCTTTCTCATCTATTCTTATCTCTCTCATCTGTCCACCCAAAATGATGGCAAGCCCCTGAGGGCAGGAATTATTAACATATCTCAAATCCCATCCGGCCTTGCACACAGTGGGGAGTCAATAACCACTTATAGGGCTGCTGCCATTGGGCGTGAGAATAGGGATGGGGTGAAAACTCCAATGGGCTCCAGCTCTGGCTAAGAGTCCTCCTATCTCACAGGCCCCGCAACCCGTTTGGGGCCACTTCTCCTTCTCACCCATGTCCTGGGAACAATTTGCCATACAAGGCTGAGAAACGAAAGCAGCAGTGACATCAGCAGGAATAAGGGAAGACTCCGTCTACTGCCCTGCTCTTCTTCAGCACATTCCAAACGTGTACAGTAACCCAATCCTCTTCCCCAGAAAACGAAGGTGCAGGAGGAGATGAAGGGCCTGCGCCACAGAGCTGCCTCTTGTACCTGGGACCACATCTATCTCCCTGGGGGCTGCCCCCTGCCCCAAAGCTAAATGAGGTCTTTAATGACTTCACTTGGGGTTCCTATGAGCTAAAATAGTCACACACTCCGGTTGACAGCTGTGCAGTTCCCACAGCTATTATTTCAGCAGTCACACGGAGTTGGACTGTCTCCCTCACGCGATTTTTACATCTGCCCAGTACAATTTTGCTTACTCCTCACTCAACAGGCCAGCCAGGCTTTCTCATCTATTCTGGGAGCAGCAGCCTCCTTTTCAAAGACCCTTTGACTTAAATTGAGCAATACTCCCCCACTTCCCTTTTCTTCATAACTAGCTCTTCCCTGACATTGATGAGAACCAGGGAGGTCAGGGCAGTAAAGCTCATGTCCATGTCCATCTCTGCCCCTCACTCCTCTCCCCTCCCTCCCGCAGAGCCAAGCTGCACAGGGAACGGACAGCTTTCAGATGGCAGAATTGAGCCAAGGGCAAAAACCCCAACATGACGGTGTGCACCGTCAGTCAATACAGCCATTCTCAGCATTCCCCCATCCTCAGATCAA
>CAUYRT010011656.1:0-15163 GCA_963574885.1 Lepilemur ruficaudatus
ACTTCATCAAAATGAACAACCTTTGTGCTTCAAAGGATACCATCAAGAATGAAATAACAGCTCACAGAATGGGAGAAAATATTTCCAAATCATATGTCTGATAAGGGACTTATATCTAGAATATATAAAGAATTCTAATAACTCAATAATAAAAAGACAAATAACCAGATTTAAAGATGGTCAAAGGATATGAATAGATTTTTATCCAATGAAGATATACAACTGCCACCAACAAGCACATGAAAAGATTCTCAGCATCATTAGTCATTCTGGAAGTATAAATCAAAATCACATTGATATACTGTTTCATACCCACTAGACTGACTAACATAAAAATAAAAATGACAGACAAGAAATATTGGCTAGGATATGGAAAAATTGAAACCGTCATACATTGCTAGTGGGGCTGTAAAATTGGCAGTTCCTAAAAGTGCTAAACATAGAATTACCATATGACCCAGCAATTTCACTCGCAGGTGTATACCTAAGAGAAGTGAAACTTAAGTTTCTTGATGTAATGAAATGTAGGAAAAAATAACTTTAAAAAAAGAAAAAAAAGAACATAAAATCGTATAAAAACTTGTACACAAATGTTCTTAGCAGGATTATTCATAATAGACAAAAAGTGGAAACAGCCCAGATGTTCATTAACTGATACTTGGATAAACAAAATATGGTACATCCGTACAATGGAATAATGTTTAGCCATGAAAAGGAATGACATCTGACACATGCTCCAACATGGGTAAGCCCTGAAAACATGCTGAGTGAAAACCCAGACACAAAACGCCATATGTTTTATGATTCCATTTACACGAAATGTCCAGAATAGGCAAATCCACAGAGGAAGAGAATATGTTGGTGATTGCAGGCATTGGGAGTGAGTGAGTGATGTTGAGTATGGGATTGGTTGGTTTTTTTTGGAGGTGATGAAAATGTTCTAAAATTAGATCGTGATGATCATTGCACAATTGATATACTAAAAGTCACTGAATTGTACATGTTAAAATGGTGAATTTGATGGTATAATAATGATTATTTATGTTATAAAAATTCAGTTCACCCACATCTTTTTACTTTTAAAAATGTGGCTACTAGAAAATTTTAAATTACTATCTGTGTGGCTTCCATAATATTTCTGTTGGACAGTGTTGTTCTAGACCTTATAAAGACGACGTGGAGGTTTTTAAACACCATTGTCCCGTACCTATCTGAAAATTGCATGACCCCATTGCAACATAAATAACAATGAAACCCTCTTTTGGGAAGAATAGTGTCCGATGTATGCTTTGGCAGCTGTGAGGGGCTTCATGCATGTTAGGTCATTCGACCTCACCCTCTCCCAGGGAAACGGTCAGGAAGAGTTTATTATTCCCATTTTACAGATGGAGACACTGGGGTTTCAGGAATGGGAAGGGACTCACCTGGGGCTACAGAACCAGGTAATGGACCCCTGGGCCTCAGGCATTGGACCCTCGGTGTCCAGGTCCTTTTACTGTAATCCCTGCACCTTCGCCGGCCTCTCCCTGCACGCACACGGCCGGTGTGTCGTCCTCAAGCAGTTGGCGTCCTTCCGGGCTCCCGCAGGGCCTAAGAGCTGATCTGAATGGCGTAAGAAGCGTGTCGAGGCTACCACCCCCATTCCATGGGTCACAGTTGCCACCACCAAGTGGCAGGGGGACGGGTAGCAGCTCCGCTCTCCGCAGCCAGACCAGCGGTGCCTTGGTCTCCGCCCTGAGATTCTGATGTGATTGGTCAGGGTTGGGCCTGGGCACTGGGGCTTTTCAAAGCTCCCCTAGTGCTTCCAACGTGCAGCCAGGCTCTGGGACCACTGTCCCAGGGTAGTCTCTCACACAAGCAGCATGAGGGGTTCTGTTGGAGGAATGTGTGTTTAAATTTGATTGAGTTGTCAACATTGAGAAGCATGGAATTTTCACACAAAAACCTGAATTTCCGGCTTCTCTTGAGGACTGAGCAGCCCTGGCAGCTGTGCCTGCGCCCCTGCAAGGTGACCCGCAGCTGGAGCCGAGCAGCGGCTGCCCTTTCACCCAGGCCAGGCTTCTGCCAGTGCCCTATGGTCCACGCCCGGCCTTACCGTCCCACCAGCCCACTCCACTTACTTTCGTCGGGTGTCTAACCCTGTAGCGCTGCCCAAGCCGCTCATTTCCTTTGGAGGCTGGGAAACTGAGGCCTACGGCCAGTAAGTGTGGGGCTGCGGGCCTCCCTGGCTATTAACTGGGCTAAGCAGACTTCTCTTCTTCCTCAGCCGGAGAACATACTGTGCGTCAGTCAGACAGGACACCAAATTAAGATCATTGACTTTGGGCTGGCCAGAAGGTAAGGGGTTTTGTTTTAGATGCTTTGACAAAACTCTCTGGGGACTCTGTGGCTCTCTTGGGTATGGTTACTCCCGGACTAGCCAATGCTTGAGTTTGAGACTGAAATAAGAAAGCCATCGCTCTCAGAGGCTGGTAGCCTTTGACTTGCAGATAGGCCTTTACTACTGCAGGGGTGGCTTTGTGCTGTGGGCTCTGCTTCTCCCTAAAAGTGTGCTGCAGATTAACTGTACCTCAGACCGCCTATCAGCAGCTCAGCCGCCTGAGCAGAGAGGGGAGTAACGCTTAAAGGGGGTGGCTTCGTGGGGCTGGGTGGCTCAGTTCTGTTGATCCCCCCAGGCCTCCTGGCGCCAGCATGTGCTGCATTGAATGATGCATCCATCGCCATCCCTGCCCTCCAGGACACAACTCGGTTAAATACAAAAGCACATATGTGACAGTGGAGCCATGGGTCGGTGGCTGTGGACCCACTCAGGACTGGATTAGATCTTGGTAAAATGGTGATATAATGATATTACCTGCTAGCATGGGGGCAGTTATGATTAAATGAGATAATACATGGACAGTGTGAACCATCCTATCAGGGAGGTTAGTTCTCAAGTTTCAGCACATAGATAAACATTGTATATAATTTTTTTTTTTTTTTTTTTAGACAGAGTCTCACTCTGTTGTCTGGGCTAGAGTGCAGTGGCATCATCATAGCTCACTGCAACCTCAAATTCCTGGGCTCAAGTGATCCTCTTGCCTCAGCCTCCCGAGTAACTAGGACTACAGGCATGCGCCACCATGCCCAGCTAATTTGTCTGTGTTTTGTAGAGACGGGGGTCTTGCTCTTTCTCAGGCTGTCCTGAACTCGTGGCCTCAAATGATCTTCCCTCAGCCTCCCAAAGTGCTAGGATTATAGATGTGAGCCACTGCGCCCGACCATACATATATAATTTTTAAAATATCTTAAAGTCCTCTAAAATGGTAAAAGCCTAGTGGCGTATAGACAGTTTTACTGTACAATCCTGTGCAGTCATATATGCTAAATGCTGTGCCTCTCTGCAGGGCTCTTGCCCATGGCATGCATACCTGGTGGCATGGGTCTCAGCAGTGGTAGTAGCCAGACCCTTGGCATTTGGGAAAGCTGCACCCAAACCTTCCAGCACACAGCCTGTAAGTTTGGCAGTAGTTGTGTGCCTGTCCTCCACCCTTCCTCCAGAACTCTGTTTCCTCCAAGAATGACATTTCCCTGGAAATAACATATTTTCTGGGTAGGACTTTACAGCAAAACTGAATTTTCAACTCTTCCTGAAATTTTTTGTCTCTCTTGATGGCTGTTTCCCACCAAGAAGTTGTGTTGTTACTTTATGAGCCACACAATGCCCTCCACTCCATCCAGGAGTGGCAGAAAGCAGAGCCTCATCCCCGTGGTGGCAGAGCTGCTTGCCTGAGCTCAGCTCTTATTTCCGGCACCTGCTTCCCAGGGAACATCCAAACCACAGCAGTGGTCTTCCCAGGTCACTCCTCCACTGGTTAACGTGGTAAATCTGCAGGGGTGAAGATACATTTTCAGGGTCCCCCGTGCTGTTAGTATAATAGCAGGAGGAAGTTCGTGTCATGACACCGTACCTTGGGGATCTCCATTACTCAGTGTATTTATTTCATAAACAATATAAAATCTCTCCAACCAAAACACTTAAAATCATATTCAATCCATAGTGTAAAAAAATTGCTTAACATTTTCCCAAATGATGTCTTATAAGATTGGAATGCGTTCTGCATGCTTGCTTGTCCGCACCCTAGAGCGGTGTTTCTCAGCCTGTTTTCACTGTTGCTGCCTGCACCTCAGTGGGCCTTTCTAGACTTTCTTTCCCTACTGCCTGGTCCCCCACCCCATAAAATCTAATGCCACAGATGTACTGTGTATCTGTTTGCGTACTGTGGGCCTTTGGAGAGCCACGACCCATTGCAATAGCTAAGACTTTTGTGGCCTCCCAAGAAGCAAAGTTTGCCCCCTGCTGGGAAGTACCATCTTCACTGAGAACGCACACTGGTGTGCACGGCACACCCAGAGGCCTGGTGACCCATTGCCACAGGAGCACGTCCAGGCACAGCACTATGAACTCAAAGCAAGAAGCCACCACCGGCAGCTGCTGGAGTCGGGGAAGCCTGCTCTGAGCAGTCAGAGGACACACGGACAGGACTTGGTGTCTGCAGGCGTTGGCATGCTGGCAGATGTTTCAGTACCAGCTGGGGCCAGGCGGGGAGTGAGAGAGGATGGGGTTGATTTATAATATTTGCCAATTTTGCTAATTTTGAGATAGTAAGATGATGTCACTGAACACAGAGCTGGGAGAAGATATACACAGTGGACTCCGGCGCACCTGCGAGCCGGCTCCAGCACAGCACCACCTAGAAGGGAGGCGGGGGGAGAGTGTGAGTCATGGGCTGAGAGTAGGACGTGCACTGCGCACGAACAGGCTAGTCCGGGGGGGATGTGGCAGAAGATGCGGGCACTAATGGGAGTCCGGAATGTTAGGCTCACACTTGGATGAGTCTGAGCACTATCCTATAGGCCATTGAGCCCTACCTGGTGGGGAGGTGAAAAAGGCTATAGGTCAATTTTCTAAAAATGAGCTATTAAAAAGCCTTCCTGCTGAGTGGGCAATCCAGCCCAAACTGTCAGACAAATTCCTTTTCCTGGTCAAAGCCCTTCATGACAACTTTTCTGGTGGTAGCAGCAGCACGGGGCAAGTTCAAGAAAACAAACATGGAGCCGTATTTAAGAGAAGGCTGTGGCGGGGCGCGGTGGTGCGTGCCTGTAATCCCAGCACTCTGGGAGGCAGAGGCGGGAGGGTCGCTTGAGCCCAGCAGTTTGAGACCAGCCAGGGCTACATAGGGAGACCCTATTTCTACAAAAAATTTTTTTAAAAAATTAGCTGGGTGTGGTGGTGTGCACCTGTAGTCTCAGCTACTCAGGAGACTGAGGCAGGAGGATTCCTTGAGCCCAGCAGTTCGAGGCTTCTAGGAGTTGTGATGGTGCCGCTGCAATCCAGCCTGGGTGGCAGAATGAGACCCTGTCTCAAAAAAAAAAAAAAAAGAGAAGGCCACTCACATAAAACTGCTGGGTATTGGTGCCATACAAGTGCCTGGAACACACAGCTCAGGAAACTGCACTCACTGGGGCGAGGCTGACAGAGACACAGGTTCCACAACCATCTGGGAAAAGGGTCATTCAGCCAACAATTGTTAGGCAAATTGGCTTTTGCCAAATTGGTTTTTCCCAAACTGCCCTGCTCCTGGGCACTGTGCCTTTCCAAGAGGAAGGATCTGTTGGGGGGAATGCACAGGTTGAGAAAGCATATCTATATTGCAGAATAGCTAAAATTTGTAAAGAGGGAGGAAATGCCAATTATTCCCTCTAATACAGACTATAGAAAATAAGGTTGTATTTCTGGGTGGTGCTCAGATTTTCAGCAGAGGCCTGGCCCTGGTGTAGTGAGCGGCTCATACAAACCTTCAGAGGCGACGACACCCAGCAAGAGGGACCAGGGTTATTCCAGGCGGGGAATGAGAGCCATCTAAGTGTCAACATGTTAAGGGTTAAGTCTGGGGACAGAATGGAAGTTATCTTGCTTAAGCTAAGTCTCCAGCCTGTTGGGAGTCTCCTGACTCCCAGTCCAGTGCTCAGATTGAAATTAGAGCACAAAAGATCCCATTTCATCAGATCCTTTGGCAGGGCAAGGGGGTGCCTATGCCAAGCCCTGTGAGGCTGTGACCTGTAATGTCACACTATGGTTACAGATGGACTTGTGTTAGGAATCTGAAGAAGAGGGTATTGATGATATTTTGACAGCTTTGGGGTGAATGTATCAGTTAGCTATTGCCATAATACTGCTGTATAACAAACCATCCCCAAACCCAGAGGCTTAAAACAGAAATAATTTATTCTCATCCACACATTTGTGAGTCAGCTCAGGTAGTGGTATGCTGGACTCAACTAGTACTTATTATATTAGCTCATGATAAGGAATTTTGTGATTCAGTTGTTAAACACAGGCATTATTAAAAAATTAAATTAGGGAAAGCCTTTAACCAGTGCTCACAGATTTCCATACATAGGAGAACTCATACTGGAGGGAAGTCCTACAAATGAGAACAGTGTGGGAAAGCCTTTAATCAGTGTTTATACCCTACTAAGCAAAAGAGAATTTACACTGGAGAGAAACTGTGCCAATGTAAAGGCTGTAGTAAAGTTTTGACTTATGCTCAAAGCGTTCTATACATGAGGGAATTCAGCCAGAGGAAAACCTTACAAATGTGAACAGTGTGGCTAGGGCTGTATCCAGTACTCACACTTCTCTGTATATGAGATAGTTCATAGTGGAGAGAAACCCTATAAATGTGAAGAATGTGGCAAAATGTTTAACCACCATTCAAACTTTTATAAGCATACCAGAAAGAAACCATACAAAAGTGAAAAGTGTGGCAAATACTTTACCTAGTGCTTTTATTTTAGTATACTTGAGAGAATTCATACACAAACAAAATCTTACAGATGTAAATAACGTGGCGTAGCCTTTAATAACTGATCACATGTTACTCAACACCAGAGACTCATACTGGGTAACTGATATAAATGTAACGAGTGTCAAAACACCTTTCAGAACATAAAAATCTGAAAGCGCACCAGAGTATACTAAAAAAAAAAATTACAACTATAAAGAGTGGCACAATACCTTTACTTTTATCACAGATTTTATTGTGCACAGGAGAATTTATAGTGGGGGAATCCTCCATTGATTGCTCAAACTTTATTTAAATTAAGAGAATTTAGGTTGGAGAGACATTCTACACATGTCATGAATTCTAAAAACCTTTGTTCAGTAACACAGCTTTGAAAACACCAGAGGTTATACTAAAAGATATTTTACATATGCTATAATTTGAAAAAAAAATTTAGTTAAAAAATCATGTCTAAATAAATACCAGAGGACTCACAGTAGAAAGAACTAAGGTGGGCCGGGCGCGGTGGCTCATGCCTTTAATCCTAACACTCTGGGAGGCCGAGGTGGGAGGATCATTTGAGGTCAGGAGTTCAAGACCAGCCTGAGCAAGAGTGAGATCCCATCTCTACTTAAAATTAGAAAGAAATTAGCCGGACAACTAAAATTAGCCAGGCACGGTGGCACATGCATGTAGTCCAGCTACTCGGGAGGCTGAGGCAGGAGGATCGCTTGAGCCCAGGAGTTTGAGGTCGCTGTGAGCTAGGCTGACGCCACGGCACTCTAGCCCAGGCAACAGAGTGAGACTCTGTCTCAAAAAAAAAAAAAAAAAAGAAAGAACTAAGGTGCTAATACTTTCAGACATTACTCTAATGTAGAATTTTGGTTATAGAGAATGCAAAGTTAAATAGTTTAATAATTTATGTGTATGTTTAAAAATAGCAGGAGATTGATTTTTATGGAGAGTTATAATTACATGTAGAGTATACTTTTTGCATTAAAAATTTTATATTTTTTGGAAAATCGAATATCAAAGTAATTCAATTTTAAATTACTTGATGCTATGCCATCATTCCTAGTGTTTTTTCTGTGCTCAAGAGGTTGTCTGTGCCTGCTGTGTCTGTATGGTAGAAATACTCCAGAGCTGTGTGCTACTGTGCAGCTCTTCCCAAGTCTTCATTCAGTGACATCTTGATGGCACCTTGAAATTGGCCATGGTAAAATTGGTATCTACACCATACCACAGAAATTGCAAATGCTACAAATCAGGGATTTTTTTTTTAACCCAGATAGCTGATTAATTCACCCCCACACCCCTGGTTGGGAGTCACTGATGCAGGCTGAGCTCAGTGGGGCTTGGATCCAAGATGCAGGTCAGTGAGGACAGGCCTGTTCCATGTGCCTCTCATTCTCTTCTCATGGTGAGGGCAGAGGAGCAAGAGGGAAAGCTCCCATGGCCCAGCTTGGAATTGGCCCACTGTCACTTCCACCCACCTACCCTTGGCTGAAGCAACTCGGATGGCCAAGCCCAGCGTGAGTGGGTAGTGGAAGGAACTACAAAGTCGCATGACACAGGGTTTGGATACAGGGCACAGTGGGGCATTGGGAACAATGATGCAGCTGGGAAAGTGGCTTCCAGGGCTTGAGAGAATGGGCCTTCTCTCCTTGAAAGGGAAGGCCGTTCCTCTCACCTAGGGTCAGGTGCAGGTGCAGGGGAGGGGCAGGCGGCCAGGGGAGAGCTTGCACTCTCGTCCAGCTCCCTGGCTTCCCACCGGCCACCTTGCTGCTCCGTCACTGGATGAGGGTAGGCCATGTTGGTTCTGGGTCTGTGTCTGCCTGGCTTTCAGCAAATTGGGAAGAGAGGAGACTATTCCTTGAAAACTGGGTTTAAAGGAAGCAAGATGTATTAGCAGAACATTCATTTTATTATTGTTATTCTCAATTGCCTCATCTATAAGATGGGAAGAATAATATTACTCTTTCATAGGGCTGTTGTGAGGATGAAAAGATACAATAATGTATGTAAAACTTTTAGCATAGTGCCTGGCTAATAGAAAGTGCCTGTTAAATTTTAGCTAGAGATTTTCTTCTGCTTCAAGAGTAATTCTAAAAACTACTGTTTACCACCGTCTTTCCCACTCAGCCATCAGCTGCTAGCCTGGCTTAAACTTCATGTCCACAACTTTTTCTAATTCTTTCTTTTTGGAATTGTGGTAAAAGATACACACCATAACACTTACCACCTAGTGTCCAGCAATGGATGAATGGGTAAAGAAACTGTGGCATAAATATGTCATCAAATATTATTCAGCCTCAAAAAAGAAGGAAGTCCTGTCACTGGCAACAACATGGATGAGCCTGGAGGAAGTTATGTTAAATGAAATAAGTCAGGCACAGAGAGACACGTATCATATGATCTCACGTATATGTGGAATCCGAAAGACAAACCACAGTGGTAGAGAGTTGGGTGGTGGTTACCAAGGGCAGACGTGCAGCTGCGGGGAGATGTCAGAAAGCGAACAAAATTCGTTTACACAGAAGGACTAAGTTCAAGGGATTCACCGTATTATAGTTAATAACAATGTATCGCATACTTGAGAATTGCTAAGGGAATAGATTTTAAGTGTTCTCACCACAAAAAAATAAGTATGTGAGGTAATACACATGTTAATTAGCTTGGTCTAGCCATTCCACAATGTATACCAAAACATCATGTATACCATAAGTATATATAGCTTATTTTTTTTTTTAATTTGGAAAAGAGAGTTTTATTTCTCATAAGGGGCTGCAGCCTTCGCCTAGGCTTGGGCAGAAGCCAAGAGGAAGCACTTCTAGGGAACAGGAATTTCATCTGAGCAGGATGGCCAGATATACCAATGATGGTGGTATTCCCATGATCCAAGGGTGGAGCTTTGGGCCATCTGATGTCAAAACGTGAAGGAGGCCAGGCTCAGTGGCTCAAGCCTGCAACCCTAGCATTTGGGAGGCCGAGGTAGGAGAATTCCTCTAGCTCAGGAGTTCAAGAGCAGCCGAGCAAGACCATGTGTCTCCTGAGCCCAGGAGTTTGAGGTTGGAGTGAGCTGTGATGACACTGTGGCACTCCACCCCAGGTAACAGAGAGACATCCTGTTTCAAAGGGAAGAAAAAAAGGAAAGAAGAAACTAAGAAAGGGAGAAAGGGAGAGAGAGCCAGAGAAAAAGAGAAGGAAGGAAGGAAGTGGGGAAGGAAGGAAGGAAAGAGTACATACAGTTTTCATTTGTCATTTAAAATAAATAAATATGAATAAATTTGAAAAGAAAAATTTACCATCTTAATTTTTAGTTGTACAGTAGTGTTAAGTATAGTCACACTGTTGTGCAACCAGTCTTCAGAACTTTTTCATCTTGCAAAACTGAAACTCTGCACCCATTATGTAACTCCACATTTCCCCCCGTCCCTACCCCCTGGAAACCACCTTTCTGCTGTGTTTCTGTAAATTTGGCTACGCCATGGACCTCCTGTCAGTGGAACCGTGCCGTATTCCCTTGTGCCTGGCTTATTTCAGTCAGCATAATATCCCCAGGGTTCATCCATGTTGTAGCCTGTGTCAGAATTTCCTTCCTTTTTAAGGCCGAATAATATTCCATTGTGTGTTCATACCAGTTTGTTTATGCATTCATCTGTTAATGGACACTTGGGTAGCTTTCTTCTTTTGGCTGCTATGAATAATGCTGCTATAAACATGAGTGTACAAATATCTTTTGGAGACCCTGCTTTCAGTTCTTTCGGCTCTATACTCTGAAGTGGAATTGCTGGAACGTATGGTAATTCTACATGTCATTTCTGGAGAACCTCCACAGGCTTCCATAGTGGCTGTACCATTTTGCGTCCCCACCAGCAGTGCACAAGGTTTCCAATTTCTCTGCATCCTCACCAACACTTGCTAGTTTGCATTTCTTTTTTTATCTGGTAGCCATCCCGATGGGTGTGAAGTGCTGTCACACTGTGGTTTCGATGTGCATTTCCCTAATGATTAGTGATGGTGAACATCTTTTCCTCTTTACCTAATTTTTACAGTCACTCCTCCAAGCACATGATGCCCACCAACAGAGCCGTCCTCACGATGGCTTCTACCCTATTGGTTTGTTCTTGTTCATGTGGCTGCACGCTGAGCAAGATACACTGATCTTCTCTCCTTTTCAGACTAGGTGTGTAGAGGAGGACCGCGGTTTCCGATTCTGCCACTGACTTAGAAAAGCTTGACGTTTGGGGCCTTGGGGTGTGATTATTCCCCAGTAAACCACCTGGGTAGCGTGCGTGTGAGGTGCAGGCAGCACAGCTCTCAGAAAGAGTGGGGGTGTCTGCCTCCCACTGGGAAGCCCCAGCACCCACATCTTCTCCCAGGCCTCGCTCCCATGGTTCTCTGCACCCTCCTCCCCAGGTACAAGCCTCGGGAAAAGCTGAAGGTAAACTTTGGCACTCCCGAGTTCCTGGCTCCAGAAGTCGTCAACTATGAGTTCGTCTCATTCCCCACGGACATGTGGAGCGTGGGAGTCATCACCTACATGCTGTGAGTGCTTAGGGGCCTGGCTCCGGAGTGGGGATGGGGGCCATCTGACAATAGAGGGGTGGGGTCGTGAGATGGGGAGAGGTGGCCAGCCTGTGTGTCAGTTACTATATTTACAAACTGTCCATCTTTCCAAGTTATCATTGTAATAGGCTGATGTTGAAAAGCAGTTGAGATATGCCCATGCTATTCCTCAGAATAAAGGTCTGAATATCTCACTTCTTGGTTATGAAGGCCTGCTTAGGCTTCAGCAGCTATATCAAGGTGGTGAGTTGAGCAATCGAGTCTTTCTGATACTCGGACTCAGTTATTGCTTTATAATAACTGAAAATAATCAAAAGTAATAATGACCCTGGAGTAGGGCCCAACTGTGGGCAACTGGAGTTTCATTCTGCTGGGGAACTCTGGAATCTGCTGCGGAACACCCCCTCGGAGTCACTCCACCCGAGGGGTGCGGGTGGGGTGCTTCTATATCAACTCTTACTGGTTATCGCCTGTGGGCTAATCCTGGGCGGGGGGCGGGGGTAGAATTAATTTCCTGGTACTTCTGGGTGGGGATAGCCAGCTTCGACTGGAGAGAAAACCCTCCAGCTGAGAAACGCGGGTGCTTTGGTACGAGTGGGGCTGGTGCGCACCAAAGGGGTAAGGAGCGGGAATGGCAGAGCGGGATGCGGCTGTGGCATCCAGCCTCACCACCTCTGACCGCGCGCTCCCTGCCTGCTTCTCTTGGCTTCCCTTGGCTGCTTCCGTAGAGGCCACAAAGTCATGTTTTCTTCTCGGCATCATGCCACTGCCTGGCGTCCCTGCACTGTGTGTGTGTGTGTGTGTGCTGCACCAGGCTGGGATGCTGAGAGCCCCAAGGCCAGCCGGCAGGTTGTCCTGCCTCGCTGCCTTTACTCTCGCAGGAGCCGAATAAAGCTAGTTTTCCTTTGGCCCGAGGCCCAGATAGATTTTTAAATGAGCCTAGTGGTTTCATAGACATGGAAAGCTATTTTTTTTTCTTTTTTTGAGACAGGGTCTTGCTCTGTCACCCAGGCTGGAGTGCAGTGGTGCTATCACAGCTCATTGCAGCCTTGAACTCCTGGGTGCAAGTGATTCTCCTGCTTCAGCTTCCTCAGGGACTACAGGTGTGTGCTGCCACATCTGGCTAATTTTTAAAAATTTTCTGTAGAAACAGGGTCTCACTGTATTGCCCAGGCTGGTCTCAAACTCCTGGCCTCAAGCAATCCTCCCACTTTGGCCTCCCAAAGTGCTGGGATTATAGGCATGAGCCACCATGCCCGGCTTGGAAAGCTATTATTATTTTTAATTAAATGTATTTGTACTTGATAACTGAGCATATCGACATGGGACCCAGTGGATGAGGGGAAAAGGGTGAGCACGACAGGGCATTGATTCCAAACGCTCTTCCCGCCTCCACATTTTCAATCCTTCTGCTTCCTCCCCTTAGTGAGCACGCTGGACTGTGCCCTGTGGGGAGGCAGTGGTGCTCTCCTTTTGAACCCTCTCAGTTCTGGTGAGGGCCACTCGGACTGTGTGTGTTCTTCTTTGTCCTGTCGGTGTGTTGGCCTGCGTTGGCATGTGGGCACACTGATGGTCCATTCTCTCCTCTGCAGACTCAGTGGCTTGTCCCCATTTCTAGGGGAAACAGATGCAGAGACCATGAATTTCATTGTGAACTGCAGCTGGGATTTCGACGCTGACACCTTTGAAGGGCTGTCGGAGGAAGCCAAGGACTTTGTTTCCAGGTTGCTGATCAAAGAGAAGAGGTACCCTTCACTGCTACTCATTCGTGAGCCGTTCCAGCGGTGGCCCCCAGTCGGGGTGCTGGGCAGGACCGCTGTGGCTAAGGTCTTTTTTTCCCACAACTGGCTCTGTTCAGGATTTCTTCATCTGCTGCTGCTTTGGAACAATAAAGGGAGCAGAGAAAGGGACAAAGGAAATCAATTTAAAAGAAAACAACTAGGACCATAAAATACAGAGTTTTAGAAAGGGGCATATTTGCAAATTGATTCTATCTCCAAGTTGTTATCACTTGTAATAGGATAAGGTTGAAAACAAATTGAGATTTGCAGATGTTATTCCCAAGAATAAAAGACGCCAATACCTCATTTCTTAGTGACGAAGGTCCACTTAGGCTCCGGCAGCTGTATCGAAGTCATGGGTTGAGCCACTGAGGTTTTCTGATACTCAGACATCAAGTAATAACTGGAAATAACCAAAGGCAGTGAATGAATAACCCAGAGGGGGTTATTTAGGCCCAAGAGTCTGAGCTCTAAGACAGCTCCCATTTCCCTCACCTTCACAGTTTTGTTTCTTTCTGACTGAAAAGTTAAGTGAGAAGAAAAAAAATTTCTCATTCAAATGAGCAAGTTGACTTTACACTCTGGAAGGAGGAATGAGCTGCTTTCACTCCTCGTGCTCTTTTGCTGCTTAAGAGTGATTCCAGGCACAGCACCCTTCCTGCTGCCCCGCCTGGGTCCCGGCCCTCGGGAGGTGGCGATTAGTCACTGGAACACATGTCCTCTACAGAGCTCAGGCAACATTTTGCCGATGACTTTCTGGCATCGCTAAGGAGGGGAGTTTTAGGCATGAGGAGTTCCCTCTTTGGTACATGGCCTGAATCTGCCTAAATGATTAATCCGTTCCACTGACTCAGGCTTCCTACACGATCGAACAGATTTTTGGACTAGAAAAGGCAACCCCGACTAAAAGTCTTGACTGCTGTTTGATTTCACAGCTGCAGAATGAGTGCCACGCAGTGCCTGAAACATGAGTGGCTGAATAATTTGCCTGCCAAGGCTTCAAGATCCAAAGTTGGTCTCAAATCCCAACTATTGCTGCAGAAATACATGGCTCAGAGGAAATGGAAGGTATTTTGTTTTCCTTTTAGTAAAGGCAGCATTTATCTTCTTAATCTGTTCTTTGAAAGAATTGTGGCTAAATTTTTACTTATATTTTGATTCTAAACAGAAAGATTATTTAGGGGAAAAAGTCTCTCATGTCAAAAGCTGTTAACTTGATTTAGAAATACCACAGACCAAAAATAACTGACATAAAGTTATATTTGGTTTGTACTTAATATGGACACTTGAAGTGACAAAATGAAATTTAAGCATATGTTCTCAATGGCAATCATAGTGAAACTCCTAAACCAACTGCTTATAGCATGAGGCCAGATTCCTCCACATTTCAGAAATGAGGGATGGGGCGAGGCATGGTGGCTCACGCCTGTGATCCTAGCACTCTGGGAGGTTGAGGTGGGAGAATCACTTGAGGTCAGGAGTTCAAGACCAGCCTGAGCAATAGCAAGACCCCATCTCTACTAAAAATAGAAAGAAATTAGTTGAGCAACTAAAAATGGAAAAAATTAGTCGGGCATGGTGGCGCATGCCTGTAGTCCCAGCTACTCGGGAGGCTGAGGCAGAAGGATTGATTGAGCCCCGGACTTTGAGGTTGCTGTGAGCTAGGCTGACGCCACGGCACTCTAGCCTAGGTAACAGAGTGAAACTCTGTCTCAAAAAAAAAAAAGAAGAAGAAGAAGGAGAAGGAGAAGGAGAAGGAGAAGGAGGGAAGAAGGAGGAGGAGGAGGAGGAAGAAGAAGAAGAAGAAGAAGAAGAAGAAGAAGAAGAAGAAGAAGAAGAAGAAAAGAAGGAGAAGGAGAAGGAGAAGGAGAAGGAGAAGGAGAAGGAGGGAAGAAGGAGGAGGAGGAGGAGGAAGAAGAAGAAGAAGAAGAAGAAGAAAAGAAGGAGGAGGAGGAGGAAGAAGAAGAAGAAGGAGGAGGAGGAGGA
>CAUYRT010011657.1:0-19812 GCA_963574885.1 Lepilemur ruficaudatus
GGTGATTTTCTTTTCTTTTTTTTTTTTTTGAGACAGAGTCTCACTCTGTTGCCTGGGCTAGAGTGCCGTGGCGTCAGCCTAGCTCACAGCAACCTCAAACTCCTGGGCTCAGGTGATCCTCCTGCCTCAGCCTCCCGAGTAGCTGGGACTACAGGCACGCGCCACCATGGCCGGCTAATTTTTCCTATATATTTTTAGTTGTCCAGTTGATTTCGTTCTATTTTTAGTAGAGACGGGGTCTCGCTCTTGCTCAGGCTGGTTTCGAACTCCTGACCTTGAGCGATCCGCCCGCCTCGGCCTCCCAGAGTGCTAGGATTACAGGCGTGAGCCACCGCGCCTGGCCTGGTTGGGGTGATTTTCTAAACCGTGTTTCCTTACAATGTCACAGCCAAAACAGTTATACAGTTTTGTCTCATTTGTTGAGTAATGAAACCTTTTTGCCTGCTTAAGTTATTATCAAAAAAGGATGTATTGAAACAGTTCTACTGAAGGAAGATGAACCTTACATTTGAGTTAAAAACACTGAGTGAAAAGAGGACTGAATTTCCTCCATGGCAAAATGGAATTTATGCTTCTGCCTTTTCGGAAACACGTCTGAACCCAGCTTTGATCTCTTTGGGTCTCTAAGAACCCTGTCTCTGCATTTTTCTATAATTACTTTCTTCTAAGTCAGCAAGCAAGACTCTTTCTTAATACAATGCTGAGGATTAACGCAAAGTGAAGTGGTTCTGGTTTTCCAAGAGTGAAAAGGTTGCATGTTCAAGAGGGACACACTGCCATCATAATTTGGGGGGGGGGGATAGTCAGGTAAAGAAACATATCTGAGTTAATTAGGAGTATTGAAACGTGAATTTTGCTGTTTGCATGCCTCCAACCGACAGAGGAGGAATATGTGTCTATCTACAGTCAAAAAGCATAGAATCTTGATGTTAAAAAAAAAATCACAATAGGCCTTCACAGAGGACCCCCTTCCACACATACTTAACCATGATGAGCTGGCCTCTGAGAACTGGTAGCAATTAGGACTGCCCTAGACAGGTGTAGTTTTTGGTCTCTCCTACTTCTGGATTTGGGCTTCCTGCTTAGCCAGTCTAGATTTAAGATCATCTCTGAGCCTTCATCCCAGCCCAGCGGTGGGTGCAGCAGCGAGTCATTCCCGTTGCTGTCATTCGTTATGTGTAGTCTTTCCCAGAAACAAGCGATTTGTTATTCACCGTGAAGGGAAATCTTTTCCAGGCTAGTATAATTAGGGCCTCCATACATCACATCAAGGTGCCCAAGATTAACCCTTTTATTATTTTTTTAATTTTTAATTTTTTAATTATGGGCACATAATAGTTGTATATCTTTATAGGGTACATGTGATGTTTTGATGCAAGTACAATGTGCATTAATCAAATCAGGGTAACTGGGGTATCCATCGCCTCAGGCATCTGTCATTTCTTAGTGTTAGGAACACTTCAGTTCCACTCTTTAAGCTATTTTACTGTATACTCTAATGTATTGTTGATTCTAGTCCCTTTGTTGTGCTATCAAATGTTGTTCACTCTGTCTAACTATCTAACTATATTTTTGCGCCCATTAGCCATCCCCACTTGACCTTCCTGCTCCCAGCTACCCTTCCCAGCCTCTGGTAATCATCATTCCACTCTCAGTCTCCGTGAGATCAATTTCTTTTAGTATTTAGCTCCCACATATGAGTGAGACCATGCAAGATTTGTCTTTCTGTGCTTGGCTTGTTTCACTTAACATAATATTCTCCAGTTCTGTACGTGTTGTTGCAAATGGCAGGATTTCATTCTTTCATGGACATATATTATAATATTCTGTTGTGTATATGTACCACAATTTCTTTGTCCATTCATGTGTGGATGGACACTTAGGTTGATTCCAAATCTTGGCTATGGTGAATAGTGCTGCAATAAACACAGGAGTGCAGGTATCTTTTTGGTATATTGAATCCCCCTTTCTTTTGATATATACCTAGCAGTGGGATTGCTGTGTCATATGGTAGCTCTAGTTTTAGCTTTTCGAGGAACATCCTTAGTGTTCTTCATGGTGATTGCACTAATTCACAGTCCTGCCAACATTGTACGAGGGTTCCCCTTTCTCCACATCCTCGCCAGCATTCATTCTTGCCTAGCATGTTGATAAAAGCCATTTTAACTGGGATGAGGTATCTCATTGTAGTTTTGATTTGCATTTCTCTGATGACTAATGATGTTAAGCATTTTTTCATATGCCTTTGGCCATTTGCCTGTCTTCTTTTGAGAAATGTCTATTCAGATCTTTTGTCCATTTTTAAATTAGATTATTTGATTTTTTCCTATCAAATTGTTGGATCTCGTTATATATTCTAAATACCCTTGTCAGATGGGTAATTTGCAAATATTTTCTCCCATTTTCTAGGTTGTCTCTTCCCTTTGTTGATGGCTTCCTTTGCTGTGCCATAGCTATTTAGCTTGATGTGATCTCATTTGTGCAATTTTGCTTTGGTGGCTTGTATTTCTGGGGTATTACTCAAGAAGTCAAGAAATCTCAATTTTCTAGAGATCACTTCCCTCTAGAGATCACCCACACATTCCTGAAAGAATCATCACAAAAATGAACCAGAAATCTTTAAGTGCAAAAATTTTGCACTGATTCTAATGTCTTTATCTGGGGTTTAATGCCGCTGTTGCATTTAACAGTCTTAACATCATTTTCAAGATTGAATTAAGTGGCCCTTTGCTTGTGGCATCCCGACTTTGCCAAGACCCCTTGCTTATAGGACATTAAGAACCAAAGGGAGAGATGGAGAGAAACTAAGTGAAAGCAGAAAGCAGAGGTGAATAGTGGTGGTATTACACACACACTTCATTACATCATTAGCACGTATGGAGTATATGTGTGCCTGGCCCTGGGGGAATAGTGGTTTAAAGCAAGCTCAGTTTCTGTCCTCATGTAGCTTATGACAAACTATAAAGGAATGATCATTAAAAACAAAATCAAAGGGATCTAGTTTCCAATCCTGACTTTGCCTCTCACTACCTTGGGCAAGTTGTTTTGTCTGTCTGGGCCTCAACTTTCCCTTCTATAAAATGGATTAACTGGACTATACCAGGTCTCATTGATTTGTCATTTTGTAAATTTTATTAGTTGTCTTATGGAAAATTATTGTGTCTGTCTTACATGAGGTACCTTCCAGTTGTATGACTCCTTGCTTTCATGAGGTCTGTGTTTAACTATCTTGCTAGTAAGAAGCAGTGATGAATTTTAGATCATCTTTATCCTCCTTTTGAGAATCTCTGTAAGGAAGGTTAAGACTGTGTCTAGCCATTACGATAGCTCTTACCCAACTGGCTTCTATAGTATTACATTATTTTTTGTTCAGCATTACAGTTTAGTATCGTTAGGTATGACTTCAGTCCATGCTAATTCAATAACTATACTCCTTATCTAGACACTTAAAAATAATTCAGAGTAGAAGTGTTCATGATTTAGAATATTATTCATGTCTATTTTATTATTATATGTCCTTTATCTGACAGCCCCCTTACTGTACACACAAATAATTGGATCTTTTCCGATCTTGGAATCTTGTGACATTTAATAAATATTTTTACAGGATTTCCTTAACAAGTGTTCTATTCTTTTGAGTCACTAAATAATTCAAATGTCCATTGTAATTGCTAAAATGATTTTACATGCTTTTCACATTCTTTTCTTGAATCCATTTGTATTTACTTTCTCCCGTTTCCCTCTGTTTGTTCTTAATGTCCTCTTTTATCTTTCCCAATTCTTGAAAACAATGGTCTATAGTTTAGTAACTTCATTATGTGCTCACCTCTGGACCCCAGGAGGCATATTTCCCAGTCACCCTGATTTATTCAGCTTTTCTAAGCATGTTTTACCGAGCATATATTAATAGCTATTTTCACAAGGTCTTCATTACTTCCTAATTCTGCAAATTCCATTTCCTTATTTATCTTGCCAAAGACAGAGTTGAAAAAGGAGTTCATTATCTCAGCTGTTTTAGAGTCATTATTAATTTCACTCCTTTCCTTATTTGTTAATGGCTCTACATATGCTCAAATATTTCTTTTCGCTGGTACAGTTGTAAAACACCTTCTTGCTCCTCTTAATGTATTTGGCCAGCATTAGCTCATTCCTCCTTTTTGGCTGTCCTTCCCGTTCCATTCCTGGGAGTCCTGGTACATTTTTGTATCCTTTGGAGGCAGAGGGAGGGGTAGGGACAGATCCTGTTTTATCAGCTTCCTTAAAGAAAAATTTATAAGTATAAATATATTTATTGTAGGACAAAACTGAAAAGTACTGTTATAACAATATAAATATTACAAAACCCAGAAAAATAATAAGGGTTTTTTTTTGGGTCTTTAATTGCCAAAACAAACCTCTCTAATGCTTTCTTTCCTGCATTTTTCTGGCTACATAATCATTGATCATCTTTTCATGCACTAATGATTTTGGAATATATAGAATTGCAAGATTTAGCAAAAAAAAAAAAATACGGTGTTCAGTTAAATTTGAATTTCACATACACAAATAATGATTTTTTAGTATAAGTATATCCCATGCAATGTTTGGGAATACTATACTAAAAACTTGGGATACCATATGTTCTCGTATATGTGAATGCAAAAAATATTGAATATATAGAAGCAGAGAGCAGAACAGTGGTTACCAGAGTCCAGGGTGTCGGTCAAAGGGTGCAATGCTTCAGTTAGACAGGAGGAAGAAATGATGAGCATTTGAGTTGATGAATATATTAATTAGCTTCATTGAATCATTCCACTTTGTGTATACATATCATAGCATCACTTTTTACCCTATAAATATATATAATTATAACTTAATATTCAATAACATTTAATTAATTTAAAAATTTATTTGCTGTTTATCTGAAATTCCAATTTAACAAGGCATACTGCATTTCATCTGGCAACCCTAGTCATATTTTATACAAAAGAATAAAAAAAACTTTAGTCTTTCCTCTGAAATACTCAAAACTATTTTAATTTGCTAGTGATTTAGAAGCATTTCTGCAGCTTCATGACTTGTTACTGGTTATGTCATACAAACCTATAGGATTGTCAAATTTGGGAAAACCTTCATCAACTTTCTTTCAAGTATTAATTATAATATTTGGAGGAATTTTTCCAAAGCTAGCTTTAGCTTTGTCCATATTAAACATCATTTCTCCTCCCCCAGCCACACCTCTCTGGGGCTGCCACCATGGGACATATTCACGTGGCACTGTAAACTTTGGCCCTGCATCTAATGCTGCTTTGGCTATGGACATTGGAAATATATTCCTCTGAATCCAAACCAGAAGTCTTCCTAAGTTACCTTTCCCTTAGTCTGATCTCAAAATGTGCGTGGGCCCTTCAGGGCCACCCGGCTAGAGAAGATGGGACGAAAACAGCCAGCGGTTGATTTTCTTAAGTTTTATATAGATTCTAGTTAATATCCTGAATTTAAAAATAAATAAAAAAGGAAAAGAGCCAGTGGTCTGGACTGTTTGTCCTTAGAGGATCTTAGGGTAGTGGATTTAACAAATCACGTGACTGTGAACACACAGGTCTCAGACCTTTCCTTGGGCTTGGAGAAGGACTTGAGCAGGTGAGCGGCGCTCAAGCTTAGACTTTATTAGATTTGGTGTAAGTCTCTCTGTGGCAATGATGGTTGTGTGTGTGGTAAGGGACGGGCCCTCTCTCTTCTTCCTCTCTTTCTCTCCTCTCTCCCTCCTCTCCCCATCTGCCCCTTCTCGTAACTACCCTGCTCGTGGCTCGGTATGGAATGTCACTCTTTCATGGAAAGACTCTGCTGGACCTCAGTGATTTTATTACTGAAGTTTCTTCCAACTCTTGGGTTTTAATATATCCTCCCAATGTTCTTAATGCACTAGACTCCTAGTTCTCCAAACTGTAATTGTTTGCAGCCTAAACGATTTCTAGGACTTCGACCCATGGAGTTTTTCTTACTGTGCTCAATTTAAGTTGTTCCTTTTCAGGGATATGAAAGTTCCTAAAAAGTCTTACATTTTCAGGGGCTTTGTTTGAGTTAGGAAGAATCCATCTCAGTGGAGTCTTCCTGTGGTAGGTTTCTGCTTTTCCTGGGTCTGACCCAGATCCACACATATGTTTAGGGTCAGTTGCATAATGAATGCTATCTGAGTTCCGAATCTTCTAGACTGTGGAGCTGATATTTCCACATACTGTGAAGTCTTTAGTCTGAGGTTATAAATTTGGGGCTAGTGTGAGGATGCCCCACCTTTAGAATTAGGACTCCACGACAGAAACTAGTCCCTGAATCTGTGCGCGCCTTCTCCGCCTCTGCACTCTCTGTTCTTCCGTGGCTCCTTATTTATGTATTCCAAAATCCCATTGTGAACACCCTGTCCTCATAAATGAGGAAATGTGTCTAAAAACTGATGTCACTATCAGTTTTCTTTCTTTAAGCCAGTCTAATGATTAGATGATCCAGGTGACCACTTAGTTGGAGTTTTCACTTCCTGATAAAGTATATAGAATCAGTTTCAATGAAAGCAAAAGTTGAATGAATTGATTCCCAAACTACGATACTATTACCATTATTAACAGCTACAATACGGAGAGTACTTATGCCATGCTAAATCTAGGAACATCACCTCACTTAAAAGCGTTATCTAATTTAATCTAATAACCTATGGGAGAAGGAACTAGTCTCTCCGTTTCATTCACAAGGAAATTGAGACTGTGAGAATTTGTTCAAAGTCACGCCTGTAGAAGGTGGTAGAGAGGGGATTCGGGTCTGTCTCATTTTAAAATCCATGCGTTAATGACTAAGTAACACCACGTATGTAACAGGGTTTCCAGTGTGTCTGATAATTTCAAACCCAGAAAACCTCCAATTCAGAGAGTTGCAAGCAATTTCTGCCTTACAAGGAGACTAGCATTTAACTTGGAGCAGGTCCTTTCTTTGTTTAAGAGGCAACACTCTGGTGGGGCCTTCAGAACTGAAAATAGGAGGAAAATACCTACCAAGATGGTCTTTAATTCAGTGAAGTTACCTGAATGCCATTAATCAGATGAAGATATTAAGAGTTCCGTTTAGTAATGGAAATTGGAGGTTTTAGTAAACCACTTTTGAAGAAGTAGAAAATTTATTTTCATGTCCCTAAATTTGTCCTTAGACAGCCCTGCTCCCTTGTTTCCATTTGCTGCTGTGCCTGGATTCTCCTTGGAATAGAACCTCCTTGCCTTTGGCCTCCTCTGTCACTCCATCTGGTTCTGGGGGAGCTGCCTATGTTCCCTGCACTGTGATCATTGGCCAGGGATGGGCGAGTGACCCACGGCGGATCTGAGTTCTTTCCGCTCTCCCCCGTTGGGTTGCTAAACTAGGATGAGAGGACGACTCGCCTAGAGTTGTCTGCAGCCATTAAACGTTCAACCTTCTACCCACTACTTGGACAGATTCTTTCTAAAGTACGAGAGCAGCATGACCTAGAGATAGAGGCAGAGGGAACACCACATGACGATGTGTGAGTGTGTGGCATCCTAAGGGCGCTCCCTCCAGGACTTCCGAGTCACAGGAGTCAACCAATTCTCTCCTTGAGGTGTTTTCTTATTTGTTTATTTATCTCTTTACAAAGCCTGGAAGCAAAGACCAAACCAGCAAGGAAATCCTATAGGTCTGAGTTCTTTACTTCATGAGAGAAGAAATAATGCAAAAAGAAACTGAGCCAAAAACAATGCAAACTATGCTAGACTTTGCATATTGCCAATGTCAAATTTTGAAGACCCAGCAAGCTGGGCTTTGGAGACATTATTCTATTTTAATTATGTGGCTCTAAGTCCAGACCCCAGCCTGTGACTAGAGTTTTTTCCTAAAAGGAATGTATTTGAAAATTTGCCAGTCATACTGGGAATAGGCCAGCCCTGGGGCAAGACATATTAAGTGGCTTGAGCTTGTTGGGAGAAGGACTGTGGGTTTTTCTTCTCTCTGGGGTTGAGAGGATGGGGACTTTGACGGGGGTGGACTCTAAGGCTGAGGAAGCTTGGAGCATGCTCAGCCCTGGAAGTGAGTTGGGTCCTCCGTATGGGGCAAGACCAGGGGCAGGTGGAAGATTACGCCACGGATGTCAATGACTATCACCAACAGAGGCCAGTGGACCAGGAGAGTGGTACTGTCATGGTACCCACCAACCGCAGAGCAGCCATGGACGGTGTGGAAGGAAGGAAGGGAGGAGTATATGAGACTAGTTCCCGAGAACAGCTTTTTGGGAAATGGAGAAATAGCAAGGGGATGTTTTGAATGGAGATACTTTCTGGGGATTGGGTGAGTAGAGGCTCCAGGAGAAAGTAAGGGTGAGCTTATGTGGCCTGCAAAGACTGGTGGGAACAGGAACCTTCAGGCTTCATATAGATGTGATCTTCAATAGCTAATTACGGACGGTTGTTGCTAATTGGATTTTCAGAGACTTGCCGGTAGGGAGTTCCCTTTTAAGAAGAGTGCTCAATCCTAAACCTCTGTCCCAATCCTTTATTAAACTGACTGGTTCCATTGGAATGGTGCCAGGAAATCACTGGTTTTAATATCATCTCCTCTTAGCTGAAGCTGTCATTATAGGCCACCATTTATATGCTTTAATTAAAATGGAGATGGTGTTCTTTAAACTTGAACCCTGAAGTGGTTTATGCAGCTGGCACTATTTTTTTAAAGGAAAGTAAATAAAACTGACATTTTCATTCTTAGTGTATCTAGCCCAGATTACATTTCCAAATTAACTGTCTGCCTAAAAAGGGATCTCGTTGGCACACTAATTCTTGGCATGTAACAATGATGATCACACCGTGTTTGAATACTACTTTAATATTTACCGAGAGTTTGCGAGTTCTTTATCTTTGTTGTTCATCAATAGCCCAGTGAAGCCTGTAGGGCAAGAATTATCCTTCCTTCCAGTGTGCGGATGACACAGTTAGGTTTAATGAAGTGCAGTGTCTTGCCTGAGGTCACACAGATGGGGAGTGGTTGTCCTGTGTCTTTTGAATCTGGATTTTATTTTTCCTATTGGGCTTCCTTATTTCCTACCTAGATTTTGTTGGTGGAACTTATTCCTTGCAATACCTCGTAAACTTCGTTTCACCAAGGTTAGGAAGGCCAAGACATTCACCTTCAGTTTCATACACACTTCCCAGGTGAGTACAGGCTGGGAGCCAGAGCACTGAATGAGGAGGAGTGGGTAGTTTTGGATTCTGTTTGTATTCTGTCACATGAAGGACACAATTTGCCTTTTCGGGAATTAATTTCCCCATGTACAAAATAAATGACTAAATAATGTTTAATTTCCTTCTAGTCCACACATGTAACATTATTCTACTTGTCATCCTTGGTTGCAAAACCCATGTAACCTTTATCTTATCTTTGAGAGTTTTACTCTGTCATTTATTTGTATTAAATACTCTTACTTTGTTTCTGTTTTTGAAGAAATGAAATTGGATCTAGTGGAGATACCTCTAGTCATCTTCATATAAAATCTTTTTATATGAAGACTGTGGCTCAAAACCTTTCAGGACAATCTAGCTGCACATGACCGAATATTCTTATATTCCTGTAGTAACTAACGGTTTGTAACATTTTGATTAGCACTGCATCTTTATCATAATGTTCTGAATCGGATTTGTAAGAAATTTGGAGAAATTTGCAATCCTTGAGATATGTCTTATTTAGTAAGATCATGTCTCACCACAAATGAGTGAACACCCAACAATTATTCCTCTACGAAAGACACTTCTGGAAACAAAATTATACAATTCTCTCTGAGGTTGAAAAAGCTCACTGCAATAACTTTATATTTGTGTGAGGCGCAGTGCTTCTGCCCCAAATCGTACAACTGTGTGTCATGCACCAAAATTTATCTGTTAAAGCCCAAAACTCCAATACCTCAGAATGTGGCTTTATCTTCTGTGAGAGCCTTTAAAAAGTTAATACACTCAGATATGTATGTTTAATATAAATTTGCATCAAGGCAAGAGGTAGAACCATGACTCCATCTCCTAATCCAGTGCTCTTTCCACTCTGCACCTGGAGAAATGCTCACAAGAATGTTCATTTGTGCCATGGACTACCGTGGTCTCCAATTTGATCTACACCCTCAATTTTCCTGGAAGAAAAAAACAAAATACAGTACAAAAATGAAATTACTCATATTAATTTTTCACCTCCATCTACTAACACCACACCTTGCAATGTACAAGGAAAAATGAAAGGAGCAGATGCAATTGAGTGAAAACTCTTCTGTTAACGTAGCATTATTACTGCATGGGCTCTGCAGGGTCAAAGGAATTTAGGAAGATTCTTCCTGTTGATATTTTGAAAGAGGACATTGGTTTATGAATGATAACTGCTGGTTTATGAATGTTTACTGCTACTTTTATAGATTAAGGAGCAGAGAAATTATTGTCTATTTTAACTGCTTATTAATAGGTAATCCAAAAGCTATATTTAATATGTATTTCACTTAAAAACTAACTTATTACTTTGTAATTTTTAATATATTTTCTTTTGTTTATAGATGTAGTCTAGGTGCCTAGAATATAAACTGGTAGATAATAAGCCTTCCATAAATGTTTGTGGAATATCTGTGAAAACTTTTTTTTTTTTTTTTTAAAGAAGTAGCTACCTGATGGCCTAAGAAGGAATATCTAGCATGCAGGGTTGTGTGTGAGGGTACTTAACAACGGTGCTTCTCATTGTGTTGATAAAAATTTAACTTTGTGAATTATTCACTTCAAGGGTTCTATCTCTAGAAATTCCATTTGGCACAGAAAGGCTGGGACCTGAGCATGTTTCTTATCACGTAGATTCTCGTTTGCACCGATAACTACACAGTCTCAGTATATAAAGTGTTCAGTGTTTGGACTTCGTGCCGCTCTGTGTGTGCATTTAAGTAAACACGTGAGGAAGACTTGCTATTTAAACAGTTGAGAACCTACATTTGGAATTAACTTTATCTCCAAACACTGGGTTTCCAAAAGCGAGTCATGAAACATTGGCACTGGGGAAAAGAGAAATAGAGAGCAATTTATTTCGTTAACTGGATTTCATTAAATGTGGCTGTTTACTTGCCTTTTTCATTTGTGATGGACTGACTTTTTAGTTATCGTTAATGGACTCATTTAGATTTTTTCCCCCTGTGGACCTTCAGCTGCAAATTTCTTTTTTATCTTGAATTTGTGATGAAATATTCTCTCTTAGTAAAGATAAAATGACTGAAAATGGATTTTATAAAAGGAGATGTGAGGGCAACATTAAAATGTGAGGTCAAAAAAAACCCACTGAATGGACTCAAAGGAAACTCTCACACAGATAAATAAATTTGGTCTGATTTACCATCGTATAAAACCATGCCGGTCTTACATTGTTGTCAGGCTTTATTATTTCTAAGTACTTTCATACCTTATCTTCTTTGCTCTTCATACCAACTCGGTAAGAAATGTAAGATGGGTATTATTGTCTCCATTTTTTAATAAGTAAATGAGAAAAGAGGTTTCATGTGCTATGACTAGAAGGACTGGTGGGTAGTTGAATCAGGACTAGGCCCAGGTTCTGTAACTCCTCTCTGCGGCTCTGTCCATGGCATCCATTGTGTCTGAGTGACAGCTGTCCTTTCAAAGACGGGCAGCCCTCTCTCGGCCCCTTTCTCTAAAGCACCGGTGGATGTCCCTTACATGAGGTGAACTGGGCTTTGCAGCATGATTTGCATTAGAAAAGGACAAATGTGTACTCCTGTCCTTTCCTTTTTCCTCATTAGGCCCTAGAAGAGGAAATAAGTCTTTTCCATGAATGGTAACATTGGAAAAACCACCTTGGGATACATTTGTACAGCCTGAATTAGACAAAGATGACCTTGGTCTCAGAAGACCATATGAAAATATATATTAGAGAACATACTGTTTTCTGGCTTAAATATGACAACAATAATCAGGAGATCATTATTATTGTTGAGAATAATGTGAGATGTCACTTCAAGCCAGAAACATCACAGACACGGTCATACTGGCTGAGGAAACTAGAACTCTGTCGTCACGAGCGCTCTGTCTTGCAGGCCTCTGGGATTCATTCCCTCTCTCCGTGCACACCCGCCACACACGCTTGCTCCCAGGCACGCAGGTAGCGTGTGTTGGCTGAGGGGTTTCATAAAAAATGGAGGCAGATGATGTAGGAGCTATGTATGTACTCTCATCCCAAACAAGCATTTGCTGACTATGACTTGATTGGAGTTCTTGTCGCTCTTTGTCATGGGTGAGAGTCACAGTGACTAGCAAAAGGAGACCTGTCTGTCAGTGGATTCCATGGGGTGCCCCTCAGGGTTCCCTAGGCCCTGACATTGCAAAACAAGCAAACCGCACACGTGCCTCCCAAGGCCGTAGCCACTTACAGCTTGCGTGCTCTTTGCTAGTTACAAGCCTTGAACCATCTATCAACCGCCACACATTGTGATGTGTGTCCGGGGGTGACGATCGATTCGGGTTGGTCCTCCAACACGTTTGACCCTTGTGGTGACAAGCATGGCTTCCGACAATGGCTGAGCAGACCAAGAACAGCACGGAGTCAACTAGGTTGTGCCCAGGATGTTCAGTGTCTCAGCACTGTGCCTGTTTTAGTTTGAGCTCTTCGGTTACCTTTTTGCGTCTTTAGTCCACTTGGAAGGTAGAAGATTTTCCCTATAAAGCTCCTGCATTTATTAATACATTTCCTCCAATGTGTGAGCTCAAACTGACCTCCTGCCTTTTGATCCCAAACCACATTTTTAGGAGGGAGAGTGTCATTTGTCCAGCATGGGTCAGGTCCCCACCTCTGATGCAGTCAGTACGAATGAAGCAGAGTTGTGTACGGATAACAGCAGCAGAGGACACTCTGTGTTGGCCACCAAGGGAGGCAGCCAGTACACTGCTCTGAATCCTCCAAGACTGTTGGTTGAAACAATAATGACACAAATTTACATCGATATGGTGCTGTACAAGTTAAAAAATGCTTCTGGGCCGGGCGCGTTGGCTCACGCCTGTCATCCTAGCACTCTGGGAGGCCGAGGTGGGAAGATTGCTTGAGGTCAGGAGTTCAAGACCAGCCTGAGCAAGAGCGAGACCCCGTCTCTACTAAAAATACAAAGAAATTAATTGGCCAACTAAAAATATATATAGAAAAAAAAAGAAAACAAAATGCTTCTGTATACCTTGCTCTGTTATTACTAGTTTAATAATAGTAGAGAAAGAGGTTTTTTTGGGGGGAAAGGGAGTGTATAAAATATATTCATAAATATCTCTAATTAAATATTGGCTTCTCCCTACATAATTTATATTATGGTTTAGTGAATTTTTATAATGTGTGCGTGTGTGTAGGGGAATGAAACAATAAAAAAAGAAATAACAGCAACACGAACAATAGAATACAGCAATAAGAACAGAAAACCATATCTAATATCTTCCCAGCAAAGTACAGTAGGCTGAAAAGCAAACAAAGAAGCGAGAAGGCAAATCTGAATGTAGTCACAGATCTTAAAAGTTGTAACGATTTGTGTGTAAACAATGCTAGGAATTTGGACAGTGACACAGAAGTTTTCCTTCGCATGCCCATGCACTTCAGCTCCGAGGCTACCCGAGGAGGGGATCCCACTGAGTGCGTGACTCGGGAAGCCCGTGACCGGCAGAGAGGCAAGCTAAAGATGGTAGACTGAGGAAGAGAGAGAGCACAGCGACCCTCAAAACCGAAGAGCAAGGCCAGGAAGGGCCGGGAGGAAAACACCAAACGCTCAGAGTGGAGGCGTCCAGAAGCCAGCAGGTGTCACCGTGAAGATGGAAGCCGAGGTGGGAGGCTGGGGAAAGGTTGGTCTGTCCTTTCTCTAGACATTGTCCAGGATGGTGGACCAAGAGGCTAAGAGGGAGGAAATCCTTATTTAATACCAATAGAAACGGGCTTGCAGTCCCAAAGAGAAAAGGGTCCACTCTTTCTCACGGCACAGGCATGACATAGAGTCCAGCCCCAGCCTGGCGCGAAGTAGAAAACGCCACGGTCAGGCACACAGGAAAGGCCTGCGGACGGGAAGCAGAGTGACTTTAGGCAGCTCCTGGAAGGGCTCCATCGCGGCTTAGCCCTACGTGACATGGCCTGAGTTTCAGAAGAGTCTGTGTCTGAGATGTGTGTATAGTTTTTAGTCTCTCCTCCGAGGCTTACGACCACAGCAGCTGAATACTCCACATACCGCCCCGAGGTGGCCACGACAGCAGCTCGGCGGCCGCGCTGTCCAACCCCACAGGTCACGTGTGCCTGCGCAAACTCAGGTTGGAAGAGTCTCTATTACAGAGGGCAATGCAGCAGAATAAGAAACTGCATCGTCACGTCGGCAGGGCTTCTTTGAGAGCACGTTTCTCGTGCCCGTTGTTCGCTGCAGACTCAAGGCTTGTGAGTGTGTGGAGATCTGTGTCATGGTTCCACAGGGATCACTAACGTCACTTAAAAAAAAAAATCTTAGGATTTTCCCAGAATCCTGTGCTCCTGGTAACCATAAATAGGTTTCACAGGGTTGCATGCTCCAGTTGACTATTCCGGTTATAATTATGGATTCGCCAGGCAGACTCCTCAATTCTGATGGAGAGGACAGGCAGGCGGGTGGGGGGTTTGGGGGTGCAGCAGTCACCACGATGGAGAACACCCCCATATGCAAAACGCAGACCATTATTCTGTGGCTAGAGAAACAGGGACGAGAATAATCACCAGAAAAAAAAAATAATATTTTCACTGACAGTTGAGGGCAGTTAGTTTCCCAGGGAGAAGCGCTGGTGGCGAAGGGCTTTACACAGGGAGGCCTTTGTCGTTTTATGGATGCTCATCTGTCAACTGTCAGCCTGTTTCAAAGGGACCCCGGCCATAATGTTTTCCTCTGCACCTTTCCCATCATGGTGGCCCAAATTTGCCTGACGAACCATTCGTCTTCCTATTTGCCTAGTCTGGCCCCTTACAATGAGCAGGGATGTCGTGGTGATTCCGCAGCTGCAGAGAGCAAGGGCGAGGGGCGGGCGGCCTGAAAGGGAGGGCCGGCAGGAGGGGAGGGCGCGGGGAACGAGCTTAGCATCTCTATGGAAGCACTTCTGCCCAGGGAGGAGTTTTTTTGTCTACACCGTTGTTCCTTAGGAAAAAAAGGATTGAGCCGAGTGTGAGGTTGGCAGGGCAGAAGCCGGGGACCCAACAAGGCGCAGTAAATCCTGACACCCATATGCACCCACCCCGGGGTTCTGAGAGCCCCGCCCACGTGACGACGTCATTCTCGCAAGTTGGTGGGGTGGTGGGGGGAATTGAGGGCAACTGTCTGAGACGGGACGGCGCGTGAGATCTGCTGTGAAGACGGTGAATCATAAGCCACCGTTCTGTCTGTCCTGCGGCAGTTCAATAGCATCAGTATTTTGTTCAAATTGAAAACTAAAACAGCGACCAGCTGTGAGCAATGCTAGGTTCAAATTCTGGCTCTTCCGCGACATGCTGGGTGTATCTTGGTCGGCAGATCCCCTCAGCTTTCTAAGCTTTTATCGTCTTCACTGCAAACATGGGAATTATAAAAATCTCTCCCTGGTGGTTGCTTGAGGATTAACTGAGGCAGTGAGAGGAGAGGCCCTCCTGAGCACTTCGCTTGTTCTGGACCTCACTCCTTTGCCAACTTTCCACCTTGTATCTCATTCTAGCTCAGTATCATGCCTCTTGGGTTTGACTTTTCCAAATTCTCCTGTGTTTTTTTTTTTTTTTGTTCAACCTCATCACGCAGGCAGGCTGGGCTTACAGACAGACAGAGAAAACCAGAAACGCCCGACATCGCTCACGGTCCTTCTCTGTTTCTCTTGAGAATTGTCCACCTACGTCCTTTGCCCATTTCTTTAACAGCGTCTTTTTCATACTGGTCTTTGAAAAAACTTTATACTCCAGTAAGCTTTCTGGAGCTTTATTTGTCCTGTGTGTACCCGCCCCCCGTTTTCTCATTTACCTTATAAATGAGTTCTTTGATGCAAAACTTTTAATTCTGTGCTGCAAAGATCAATCTCTGCCTGTTCTAGTTTCTTCTCCTGTTCGTGTTCCAATGTCCTTCATCACCCTAAGATCTAAAAATGGCTCATTTTGCTCCTTTAAAAAAAAAAACACACAGGACATTTAACCCACTGCTATTACTTTTTCACTTTGTAGTGTCTGAATTATTTTTGATCTATGTGGAATATGCTGCTGTGTGTTTGGGGAAATCAAAAAGCCAGACCTTTGCTTTCCCTGATCCTGGACAATTAGGTTCTAAATCCAGCTTGGCCAGTGGACTCCTCTCATCCAGTGAAGTTAGTGGGAAAAAAAAAACAGTAACAGTTTCAAATTCACGTCAGTGGTTGTGGATCTGTCTTGGGTTTCTTGGCTTCAGAGGTGTCAGCTGTGGCATGTGGCATTTATAGTCAGGGGCCACAGGCCAGCCAGGTTAGCTCTGTGACGAGGCCGTGACTAGCCAGGAGAGCGCCCTTTGCAAGTTAGAGAAGCCAACAGGCCCCTGGACGCACAGCTTGGCAGAGAGATGGAGCTTGTGTGTGACAACACCGGGCATCTTTCTCTCCATGTTGATGTGATCCACACCAGGGACACATGGCTTGAGGAGCGGAAGCTGGGCTGGCCCTTAATTTTGACCCCTAATTACTCTCTTAACCACATACCTTTGAGTAATGAACAAACTTCTTAACCATAATAGGTGGCTCTATTTCCCAGAACAGTTCTATGGGTTTCTCATTAAATGTGTGATACACCTAGAATCCTTCCAATACAATTCTTTTCAGTTTAAAGTATCCAGAGTCAGTCTTCAGTACTAGCAACCAAGAGCCTAGATTGGTATATTGTTGACTTAGCTGTATAGCCACATATACATTTGTATATTGTATTCATTTACTCAAGTATTACAGATTGTTAACCAGTAGACTTCACAACATTTTAATATATATATTTGTCTTCTTTTGAAATCCCACCTGTATAGCAAACTCTTTCTTCTATACTTGAAGGTGTGCTTGTGGTCATCTTTCTTGCCCTCTTTGTCTGCTTATCCCTACACGAGCAGGTCTCCTTCCTCAGCCTGTGTTCTGGAAGCCCCATCTACAGAGCCCCCCTGAGACTGGAGGGACAGGAAGTGCAGAGGGAAGCAGGTGGATCCACACATTGGAGAAAGGAACTTGAGACAGGGCCTGCCTGGCGGTCTCCCTTTTCCCTGAGAAATAGGATACCACGTCCAGGCTACCCAACAACTGATCTCTAACACAAGCTGACCGTTCTGGGGGCACCTTAAGGAACCACCCAGAGTATGCCCATTCTTGTCTTTGAAAACAAATCCATCGAGCACAGAGATTGATCTTTTCTTTCTTTACAGTCTGGTGGAAGATCTGTAGTTGCTTAATACAAAAGCAAGTGAGGACACTTCCCTGTAATAGTGTCTGACTGGTTTGCTTTGGTATTTAAATAAAATAAATTTTGAAATAGATGAGAAACATCATTAAGCTCCCTGCCGACGTGCTGTCATGTTAGATTTCGGCAAATTTCATGGCAGCAGCGACGTCAGAGCACAGAACATGCCACGTCCCAGGCTCTGTCTGCCTTCCTTGGCTTTTTGGCTCGAGTCTGAGTGAGTTGTGACATGAAAGCTCTGTGTGTGCTCATAACTACAAAGGCACAGAGTGTCACCGAATTTCCTTCTGCTGAAAAGATGGGAACGTTGATTTTCCCAGGGGGAAGCCCAGTTCAATCTTCACTCAGTGACCTCCCTGGGCCTCAGTTTTCTTATTTGTAAAATAAGTTGGTTTTGAAGCTACAGCAAGCTCTTAGAACGGTGCCTTAAATATCACTGCTGCATAGGTGTTAGCTATTATTCTATGTGTGGCACACCCAGGGCTGTAAGTTTTGTCTGTCTACAACCTTTGATTCTGCGAACAGGAACCGGCTGTGTTCTAAGCACGATGAACTCTGTAAAGACTCCGGACCGTTGATTCTCGTGATCCCCACTCTCCATGATACGCTGAGGATGGGAACCTTCTCCGTGGCCTAACGTGGGACTGGGCTCCGCCACCCCGCTTCTAAACCTCCACTGGCAGATCTGCACGAGGCGTGTTCATGCGCAGATGACACAATTTTAGGATCCCCGATGAGGTGTGGTCTTCATAGCCAACTGACCTTGTTACCTCGCTTTGCTGCAAAGAAGGTCTGTAGATCCCGTCCTCCCAAACCGAAGCCGTGGTTGCTGGCAGACTCCCCTCTGCTTCGGTCTGCCAGTCCTTTGTAGCAACTCACCTCATTTCGGAAAGGGAGGCACAATCGTGCCGTTCATTTGTTGAAGGGCACAAGTACGTCCACTGAGTACAAAAGAAACTGGACGTGGCATAAGTGCTTTACCGAGATTTTTAATGGTCAACGTAGAAAAATCTGTTTTGTAAATTGTCCAGTTAAAATTCTTACCACCCACACTCCACGGCAGAGGACACTGACGTCTCTGTGATTGGTTCTGTGTGTTCAGGTAGATTTAAATAATTACTTCCTGAAGACACTCTTGGCCCTGCCTTGGGTCCTGTCTACTCATCTTCGAGGGGAAATGAGATGGCCTCTCTCCAAGGCTGTTTAACTTTTATCCATTCCATCTCCAGCTCAGCTGCTTTGAAAGCATACAGCTCTGCACTTAACTCGCCACGTAAAATGACTGCACTCCAAGGACTTGTTAGGAAATATATTCTCCATATCACTGCTGATCAGTAGCTACTGAAGTCTCCGGAAGGCAAAAAGGATTGGTCCCGTTGATTGGAACTCCAAGACACCTCTCACATCCCTTGTCAGCTCTTCCTTCCCCCCTGACACTCTCGTCTTAGCCACAGAAATCTTTTGCATCACGAGAGCCTCAGAACTCTTCTCTCCACATTTACTTCTATCCTAACCTTTCCCATCTCCACACCTCACCTTGAGCAGTGTTTAAAAATATAAATCTAGCTGGACCACGTTCACTGTTTAAAAGCCTTCAGTGCCTCCTATTAATAGGTTCAAGTCTAAAATCCTCATCCTGTCCTACAAGGTCCAGCAAGGTCCAGCCTCTGTTTATCTCTCCAGACTTGTCTTTCGATGTCTTCTCCTTGCTGTCCAGCCTCCGGCCACGCTGGTCTCCCCTCGTCCCCCTGCGTGGACCATGTGCTCTCCCTCGGGCCTCAGGTGTGCTCTTTGCACGGCTGATGCTTCCTCTCCCATCCCCCTCTTCCCTCCTACTGTCCTCTCTCTTTCCTCCTTGATACCACGGCCTCCATCCATGGCTGCCTGAATCCTACTCACCTTCTCATCTCAGTCTATTGTCTCTGACTTTCTAGATATTTCCATTAACCTACCTATCATAATTGATAGTTGAAAATTATATTTTGATTTTTGAGATGATCAGATAAACCTCTGTCATTCTCCTCCCCCAATAAAGGCAGATACCAAGACTGTACTTTAAAAGCTATTTCTGGTCCAGCGTGGTGGCTCACGCCTGTAATCCTAGCACTCTGGGAGGCCGAGGCAGGTTGATCGCTCAAGGTCAGGAGTTCGAAACCAGCCTGAACAAGAGTAAGACCCTGTCTCTACTAAAAAAAAAAAAAAAAATAGAAATAATTGGCCAACTAAAAATATATAGAAAAAATTAGCCGAGCATGGTGGCACATTCCTGTAGTCCCAGCTACTCGGGAGGCTGAGGCAGGAGGATCGCTTGAGCCCAGGAGTTTGAGGTTGCTGTGAGCTAGGCTGATGCCACGGCACTCTAGC